>JANBXA010000732.1:6265000-6320000 GCA_030556225.1 Cricetiscus sungorus
CGAACTCAAGGCCGCAGAGTCTAGAATCAATCTGTGAAAGGGTCTTCTTCACTCTTGGTCAGCTCTCCACCTCTAGACCAGAGAATGGAAGAAAGGTAAGAATATATTCCAAGAATGTTCAGAGAGCTACTGTCCTGGAGTTTTCTCTATATCCATGTCTCTGTGTTGCTACCACAAAATGCAGCATAACTGGGTCTAGAGCTCCCTCGTGGGAAGGCATGAAGACAGGAGTTTCCTTTTGCAACAGAGATGGCCTGACTTGGGTAGACTTTTCTTACTTTCCCCAAATCATTTGTATTCATGTCTGTTATTTGTTTAAGAAGGAAGCTCATGTGCATATTTTGTTCCCCAGGGAAGAAAACCTTTAAATGGATTTGTTCTTTATTGGTTCTGATAGCTGATCTGCAATGTGTGTATGTTGCTTCCAAAGAATCAGAGCTTTAGAATTTGAACAACTGATGAATGCCACAAGAAGTGTTTATTTACAAAGACCATAAGCCTTAGAGCCAGAGGAAGCGCATGGGGAGACATGATAAAGTAAGAGAGTGGGGGACATTACCCATTCCTTACCTCCAATAATCAGCAAAAAGGAATTGGTGTGTGTGTGTGTGTGTGTGTGTGTGAGAGAGAGAGAGAGAGAGAGAGAGAGAGAGAGAGAGAGAGAGAGAGAGAGAGAGAGAGAGAGAGAGGTGAATATAGGTTGGTGGTAAGAAGGGATTAACTAGGTACATGGAAAAGCACTACTGTTCACACACTCAATTGACAGATTAAAACCCCAACCTCTTTCCTGCTGCTCTCCAGTGAGCTCATTCTTGTCCTCTGGTTTCAACTTCATTTTTACTCATCGCTACTCATATTTCAAGTGGTGTGCTTTCTTACCTTATCCTCCGGGCAGCCAGCACAGGCAGATTTTGTTATCAGAGGAAACTCCCCATCTCCTGGAAGAGGCCATGGAGAAGGCTCCTGCTATGTTAGGCTATGTTATCGCGCTCCATTAGCAAACTCAGAGTTCGCCTTCACTTCCTTCCTCCTTCCTCTGCTGATCAGTCATCTCAGGTCGACATTCTGCACACACAAGTGCTCCTCAGTACCGAACCAATCAGAATTGGGCCCCCACGTCAAAGTTGCGTCAATGACCAACGTCAGGCGCTTAGGCATGCATCCATAATTCTGAATATAATCAGAGCTGTTTGCAGTCAGTCAGGGCAATTGGGGATTTCTTCATCACATTGTCTATCTCTGTACAACTTTCTATATAACCCATCATCTATCAGTGTACATGTCTGTATAAATGCATACCTTCTGGAAGTAATAATGTTATCAAGGCCTCATGGATATGAAAATATTTGTACGTCACACAAACTAAACATGAGGTTGTAAAAGGGTTTCTATCTCCAAGGTCTGTTGTCGTGGGATGTTTCTAAGCAAGTTTTTGAAGTAAAGAATTCTGTTTCCTGCTAAAGGGGGGAGTGTGAGTTATTCTTTTTCAGTTTGGATCTTTTCTTTGTCATGACTTACTGCTTTTACTAAGATTTTGAGTACAATATTGAGTAGAAGAGGGATAAAGGGATGAAAGTCTCATTTTTATTTAAAAATTATTTTCATTTTCTAGGGTAAATAAGCTGTAATATATTTCCTTCATTGTGTTATCTTACTATATTCCTATCCTGAGTTTCTTCAGAATTTTTTATCCAGAGGAGACAGTCAATTTTGTCAATTTTATTTGCTGCATAATGACTTTTAGAGGGTGACTTTACTTATATCCAGTATTACATTCATGATTTTTTTTCATGTGTGTTGAGCCATCTTTGTGTTCCTAAAGGAAATCAACGTTATGGGCAGGTACAATGTTTATCTCCTCCCAATTACTATTGCTGTTGCTATTTTATTTGTTTCACGTATGTAAACAATGTGTTGTGATTGTGTTTATCCCCTACTAATCTTCGCATTCACCTCCACCTCCTGTTGACCTCCCTGTTACTCTCAACTTTTCTTCTTTTGAATTCTTTTTTAAACTAACTAGTTGTTCAGTCTTTTCTGCTATTGTTTTTGTTTGTTCAATTTTACTCCATTCTGGTCCCAGAAGACATAAGGCTTTTCAATTTGTTTTCCATTTGTTAATACTGTTGTGTTACATTTTCTATTTTCTTCTTTGCTGCTATGACAAAACACCATGATCAAGCAAGCTATAAAAGAACGTGTTTAGTTTGGTTTATGGTTTTAGAAGGTTAGAGTTCGTGAAGGAGGAGCAAAGGCATGCATGGTCGGAGGAACGGCTGAGAGTTCACGTTGTAAGGTGGAGATAAGGGGTGGGGCTGGGAATGTCGTGGCTTCTGAAACCTCAAGGTCTAATCCCAGTGACACATCTCCTCCAACCAGATCACACCTCCTAATCTTTTACAAGCACTTCCACCAAATAAGTGTTTAAGCCTATGGGGACTTCTCATATTCAACTGCCCCATGGGATACCATATTTTATAGAAAATTCTGCAGGATGCTGAAAAGAGCAGCAAGATTGGAGGGAGAGAAGTGTATGGAATGACATCACAAAAACTGATAGTAAGAGTAAAGAGCACAACAGGTCCATAACACCACAGTAAATATTGACAATCACCATCATTGTTGATAAGCTGAAGAGTGGATGCGTTGATGCTAGTCATGGGCTCCTGAAGCTCACTAGGTGTGAACAGTTGGGTTTTGATCCTTTTTCATTCCCAATTCTATTCATACCAACCCAGGATCAACTCACCCAATATCCTCCACCACAGGGGATGGCAGGGAGGCCTAATACAAGGAACTCTGCTGGGATGTGTCCGTGCCACAGAGCAGCAACATCCATCATTCCACAGGATCTGGTCCTTAAGGTGATAGGAAGAGAAATGTCAGGGGAGATGTGCTTTCTTCTAATGTCTCTGGGGCTCATGGAGGAAAGAGGAAACTTTCAAATACCTATGAATGGGTGGGAGTGTGGCAAAGCACTAGGTGACCCTGTTTGTCCTGGACACGCTGCTATATGTCCCAGGATCTGCTTGTATTCTTACACCTACCACCGATCTTCCTAGAGGATGGGACGTGTATTTCCAAAGCAAAGTCATTTATATTTCCTTTTTCATCTTGGCCCTCAAATACTTCCACATAAACCTGTGCATTTTTATTTTCATAAAATATCAGCTAGCTTTAGGACCCACAGTGAATCCAGAATCAAATTTTTCTTAGTAATATTTACAGCTCTATATTGGACATCCATATGTTGCAAAATCACAATGGCCATCATTGTTCAGCTCTGTAGCATAAGTAATTATTCACAACCCCAAGAGTTTTCCACTGAAGGAATCACTAGCAATGATATTTTCTTCATTCTGTATATATTTTTTTGATACTCAACTCATTCACATTCAGAACACTGTCTTTTCCTGAAAGCATTGGATGATGAGCATCTCTACTGGAGCTATCAGCTACCCCAGTGTGGGTAGATGAATATGTTTGCAGATAGCCTTCTTAATTTGGGTTACTATTGCTGTATAGAGACACCATGACCATGGCAACTCTTATAAAGGAAATCATTTGATTAGTGTGGCTTATAGATCCAGAGGCTTAGTCCATTATCATCATGGTGGAATATGGTGGCATGCAGGCAGACATGGTGTTAGAGAGGAGCTGAGAGTTATGCATCTTGATCCACAGGCAACAGGAAGTGAACTGTGTTCCACATTGCACATAGCTTGAGCATAGAAGAACTCAGAGCCCACCCTCACAGTGACATATATACCCCAACAATGCAGCACCTACTCCAACAAAACCACACGTCCTAATAGTGCCATTTCCTTTGGGCATCATTTTCTTTCAAACCACCACATTCCACTCCCTGGCCCCCATAGGCTTGTAGCAATATCATAATGTAAAACTTCATTCAGTCCAACTTTGAAAGTGCCCATAGCCGATCACAGTCCCAAACTTATTTAAAGGCCTAACGTTCAAAGTCTTTTCTGAGATTAATGAAATCTCTTAACTGTAATCTCCTGTGAAAAGCAAAAGCAAAAAGCAAACCACATACTTCCAACATATAATGGCACAGATAAATATTACCATTCCAAAATGAGTAAAGGGGAGATCACAAGAAAATACTGACCCAAGGCAAGACCAAAATCCATCTGGGAAAACTCCAAATGCTCTCTCCCCATGTCTGATGTCAAAATGCTCTTCGGATCTCGAACTTCCTGCAGTTTTTTTACTTCAATACACTTCTCTATCTTGTTTTACTCCCTGTTAGCAGTTTTTCCTTGCAGGTATCCCACAGCTCTGGCTTACCCCTCATACTGAGCTCTCCAAGGCAATCCAGGCTTGGACTTCATAACTTCGTGCCTCTAGGCCTCCATTCAGGAAATAACGTACTTGTTCCTGGACTCTCTGGATTTCCTTAATCAAAAAGGAAGACTCCATAACCCCTTTCTTCTATCTTTCACTCTAAAGTCAGACCATGGGGCCAAAGCTGCCAGGTTCAGCTGTTTGCCGGGCCTGAACATGGCCCCCTCATTCAATTTCCTCTTCACTAGCTTTATCTTTTCCATGGTTCAATTCATTGGCTAAGTTTATCTGTCCTGGAACTTTCTCTGTAAACCAGACTGGCCTCAAACTACAAAATCTGTCTGTCTCTGCCTCTGGAGTGCTGGGATTAAAGATGTGTACCACCATACCTTTCTCTGAGCTTTTCTTTAATTCCTTTCCAAAAGTAGAAAGCTTAGCTAGGTGGGGTCTTGCCCTGATGTCAACATTCTCTTTATTTGTTAATCTGTTTACCTCCTTGAGCACAGGACTTAGCTCCATTCTTCCTGGTGCTCCTTTTCTACTCAAATTGTACATTTTGTATTTTTCCTTGTATGATTCGTCCCTTTTTTGTTATGAATCTTCATTAGAGTTAACACTAATGACCACGTTACAGAATCTGTACTATGCTGTTTTGAGATTTTTGTCTGCCAATAGAATTAATCCAAAGCTCTTCACATTAGCCTCAGAAGGACTCTATGGACTAGGGCAAAAAGCAGCCACATTCTTCTTCAAAATATCAAAAGAATGATCTCTAGGCAACAGTAACATTCTTCTCTCCTGAAACTTCTTGAGTTAGATCCCCAAAGTTCAGTCTTCCACACTCTCCTACCAGTATTGTTCATTGAGCAATGTTTGAAGCATTGCAAACTCCAAAAGTCCAAATGCCTCCAAATGAAAGTCTGGTAAGGGTTACCAAAGCAATACCCCAGTGTGCGGCACCAATTTCCATCTTATTTTGGATTTCTACAGCTGTGAAGAATTATTATGGCCATGCCACTCTTATAAAGGAAAGCATTTAGTTGTGGCTGGCTTAAAGTTTCAGAGGTTTACTCCATCATCATCATCATCATCATCATCATCATCATCATCATGGTGGGACATGATAGCAGGCAGGCAGGTATAACGCCAGAGAAGGAGCTGAAATTTCTTGATCCACAGGCAATAGGAAGTGAACTGTGTCCCACGGTGGACATAGATTGAGCATAGGAAACTTCATAGCCCATCCCCACAGTGACCTGTTTCCTCAAACAAGGCCACAACTACCCCAACAAAGCCACACACCCTAATAGTGGCACTCCCTATGGGAGCCATTTTCTTTCAAACCACCACATAACCCAAGTCAATAAAAATAAAAATTGACAAATGACTTAATTTATGTAAGCGTTTTCTGCCTCCTTGTGAGCCAGGGTCTATTATTCCCACAGAGTTTGGTGGGGAGGGATGGAGGCAGAGCGTATACAGCATGTGTTCATGTCTTGGTTTTTTTTTTGTTTTTTTTTTATTTCAGGAACACTAGTGAAGAATTTCTAAGCACAGAATTAAGCACCCCAGCCTGGAGGACTAACAGCACAGCAATGAATGAAAGTGACAGCAATCAGCATCTATACTGTGCCACAATGACCTTTACCCTGAATGTCCTTAGAGTCATCGTTGCCCTGGTTGGGCTGGCAGGAAACGCCATAGTTCTGTGGCTTCTGGGTTTCCACATGCACAGGAATGCCTTCTCCGTCTACATCCTCAACCTGGCTGGGGCCGACTTCCTCTTCCTCTGCTTTCAGACTCTGTATTCTCTGAAGGGAATACTTTATCATGTCCATACCATATTTATTGACTTGCCCATCTATTTGCTTATGGTGTCAAATTGTGCTTATCTTTCAAGTCTGAGCATGCTAAGTGCCATTAGCACTGAGCGCTGCCTGTCTGCTCTGTGGCCCATATGGTACCGCTGTCGAAGGCCAAGACATACATCTGCTGTCATGTGTGCCCTGCTCTGGGCCTTTTCCCTGATATTGAGCCTCCTGGAAGGGAATGCCTGTGGCGTCTTCTTTGATGGTTCTGTTTCTGCTTGGTGTGAGAAATTGGATTTCATCACTTTTGCTTGGTTGATTGTTTTACTTGTGGTCCTCTCGGGGTCCAGCCTGGCCCTGCTGCTCCGGGTCTTCTGTGGCTCACACAGGATTCCTGTGACCAGGCTCTATGTGACCATCGCCCTCACAGTGCTGGTCTTCCTGCTCTTTGGCTTGTCCTATGGGATCTACTGGTTTCTCTTATATTGGGTCAAGGAGATTCATAGAGTTTTCCCTTGCAATGTTTTTCAAGTGACGCTATTCCTATCCTGTGTTAACAGCTGTGCCAACCCCTTCATTTACTTCCTTGTTGGCTCCATTAGGCATCACCGATTCCAGAGGCAGACTCTGAAGATGCTTCTGAGGAGAGCCATACAGGACACTCCTGAGGAGGAAGGTGGAGAGAGGAGCACTTCTGGACAGGAAACAGTCTAGTGGAGCAGATGGCAACTTTGTCCTTGGCCGTGTAGACAGTTTTTATACCCTTTTCAATTGGACATCTGACCTTAAATCTATTGGAAAAAATAATTACTCTTGTGAAAGTTGAGTGAAACAAAGCTTGTCAATCATATACTGCTTACAGAATTCCTAAATCTGAAGGCCAGAAAAGCTCCCACTGTGGAGAAAGCTTTCCCTTAGAGGAAGTCTTAAGGCCTTGCAGGAAAAATTCAGAATTTCTTTGGTCATTGAACTTGACAGTGATTAAATGATGATTAGATTTGCCCAAGTGTTCTCTTTATTTTTAAAAGAACTTTTGTCTCCATGTTGAAATAATTGCATAAAATTTCCCCAAAATCCTAGTCTCTTTTAATTTCTGAATGTTTGGGAGAGGTGTACAACCTCGTAAATATATCTTACATAAATCACTTAGTACACAAATGTGCAATCGTAAGACAGTCTGTTAAATTTTCATTCACCAGTTTGTAATCATCACCTTCAAGTTGATTGTTTACCATTTATAGCACTGGAAGAGTGAGATCAGATTTTGTAACCAAATACATCAATATCCATGCATGCTTGCATGTTAATGTAGAGTGTCCTCCTATGGTTCCCGTTTACTATGACTTGCTTAGCACTCCAAGGACATGTCTCTCCCACTTCTCCATGTGTATTTTGACGATCCCTCTCTGGGAACCATATTTCATGACAAATGTTCAATCAAAATGAGTACTACGTAGACCCAAGGCCAAGTTCTGACACTTGAAAGAGATGTGGCCCCGCCTTCTGGGATCACAGTGTATTTGCTTCTGTATATGACCCCTTCCAGAAACTTCTCTTTTGTCCCAGTGCAGAGCTCAGGGTCTCTGTAATGGCTTACTCTCTCTAGCAGATTCTGCTTCTTCAATGTCTGCACACACTTTGCCAAAATTTTAAATTTGCCCATACACCTTTCCTCAAGCAAAAATAGTCCTTGATCTTTAAATTCAACTTCAATAAAGTTCTCAGAATAATAGTAGAATGATGCCAATATTCTCAAACAGAATAGCACAGGCATAGTCCCTAGCTGAGATCCTGTCAGAGTCCTTGCTGAGTCTCAGCTATTTGCACTTTTCTCGAAATTCATTTCTTCCATGCTCTTCTAGATTCCTTTCTGTTCCTGTGATACAATACTCTGACCAGAAGAACATTAGAGGATGAAAGCATTCTGTGGCGTATTCTTCCAGGTCAGGGCTCATCTTCAATGAAGCCAGGACAGGTATTAGAAGGCAGAACCACTGAGGAACACTGGTTATTGATTTGCTTGCTCCCTTACTTATACAACCCAAAGCCACTTGCACAAATTATGGCAAGGCTCACAGTAGGCTAATTCCTATGCATAACTTAACAAACATTGTAATACCTCACATGCATGCACATAGAAAAACTGAATAAAAATACTTATTCAGATGAGATATCTGTTCCCAAGAGATACTATGCTGTGACAAGATGACAGTTTGCTAACTAGAATATTTCATCACTTGTCAACTTGACATAGAAACATTTCACTTTAGGCTATAATCTTTAAATTCTTTGTCCCTGAGATCTTATTTTAACACCATCACATAAAACAGTTAGATTTAAGAGTTTCACAGTCTCTAAAAATTTAAACACATTAAAAGTCTCATTAAAAATTACTCAAAGTCCACTTAAAACCCCCAAAGTCTTGAGTCTAAGGAGGTGGCTCAAAGGATAAGAACACTGGCTGCTCTTCCAGAGGCCCTGAATTCAATTCCCAGCAATCACACTGTAGCTCAAAATTATCTATAATCAAAATTATCTATAATGAGATCTAGCGCCCTCTTCTGGCATCCAGAGATATATGCTGAGAGAATATTGTATACAAGATAGATAGATAGATAGATAGATAGATAGATAGATAGATAGATAGATAGATACATATAGATAGATAGGCTTCTTACTCCAAAATGAAAGAACATAGTAACAGCAAAAAATAAACCCAAATATCCAGCAGTATAAATCCAAATGCTATTGTTCAATATCCACCATCTGTATATTCTTTATCCCAAAGGCTTAAGCAGTCACCCTTCTTCAGCTGTGCCGTATAGATTACACATGGCTTGTCTCCCCTAGACTCTTGTTAAGCTACACTCCACATTTACTACTGACCTTGGCATCTCCAATTTCCTAGGTCTTCACTACAATTAATAACGAACATTCACTAGTGGCCACTCCTGGACTCTCCAAAGAGATGCCCACTTACCATATGCCGCAAAGACCAAGTTCCTATTCATGACCCATTCAATGATACATCTTCCATAACTTTAAAACCAGTATGACCTAGGAGACTCTTAATCATTGTCAGGCTCGGCTGCCAAATTAAAATACAGCCTAGGTCGTCTTGGACTATATAGCTTCTGTGGGCTGACCATAAGGACAATACATTCCTGTTATCTCAATGCTGATGAACTCTTTGTAATCACAGATGACTCTTCAGCCCCAGGTGACCAACAATCCCATCATCCAAGAGAAAAACAGGATCACCTCAATGATTGATGCAGATATGTTTTGGTGGTGGTGGTGGTTTTTTTTTGTTTGTTTGTTTTGTTTTTTTGGGGGGGTTTTGGAGACAGAGTTTCTCTGTGTAGCTCTGCTGTCCTGAAATTTATTCTGTAGTCCAGGCTGGCTGCAAACTCAGAGATCTGCCAACTTCTGCCTCTCCCGTGTTAAGATTAAAGGTGTGTGTCACCACCGCCTGGCCTATAGCTCTGGTTTTAATTACAGCTGATTCTGAAATCTCAGCTGCCAATAGCCACAGACTCTTTTAATTAGAAATTGATTGGCCAATGGCTCAAGCTTCTTACCAGCTAGCTCTCTCATTATTAACCCATAACTGTCAATCTATGTATTTCTATATGGCTTTTTCTTACAGAGAATGCCTTGCACATCCTATCTTCCCAGGAGATATATGGCACCTTTCTCTGGTGGCTCACTCTCTGCATCCTCTCCCCAGAATTCTTCTCATCTCATAGCTCCACCCATACTTCCTACCTAACTACTGAGCAATCAGTGTTTTATTCATCAACCAATAAGAGAAACATATATACAGAAGGGCATCCCCCATAATCTCCTCTTTTCTATCTAAATAAAAAAAATGTTTTGACTTTAACATAGTAAAAGTATATATAACAAAACAGTTATCAAGCAAGAACTGTAGTTAATATTTAGTCCACTAACATTTGTTAAAATCTAAAGTAAGTATTTTGTTATCTATCCTATAATTATGAGTCTAAAGTTTTATGTGTAACTTATCTTTTGTCATAACTAAGGAAAATCACAACCATAACTATCTGTCTTCAACTCCACCAAAGACCTCAGAAGGATAATATATAAACTCTAGAATTAAGAGGCATCTTGCTTCCTGGACAGTCACCCAAAGTTACTCTGTGATGTTGGAGCGTCCATCTTCAGCTCATAGGCCATAGTATGTCTGGCAGACTACTCAGTGAAGCAAAAAATTTTAAACTTCCCACCTGCATTGGTAGTTTGTCATCATTTTCTCTATGTCCTTCAGAATGTCTCAGCCACAACAAAATGATCCAAAGGCATGAAAAGCTACATGGCTATGTGTGTCCCAGGAACAACCCACACCCTGTACCAGTTTCTTTAATTTCCTTTCTGTTTCTGTGATAAGGCATTCTGAAAGAATCTATCTTGAGGAGACAAGAGGATTTATTTTCTCTGTCTTCCTCCCCCAGTTCATCAGTGCGGGAAGCCGGGTAGGAATTCAAGCATCAATATGATGCAGGCACCAGGGAGGAATGCTGACTGCTGCCTCTCTCCTGTTTGCTGACACTTATCTAGCTTTCTTATACACCCAAGAACATCTGTCTAGGGATGCTGCATCCCTGGTGAGCTGGGATCATGAATCAATTAGTAAACAATTAATAACATTCTACCATTAATCAATTAGTAATAGTAATTGATACGCATGCCCACAGACCAACCAGATCTAGAAGAATGTGCTAAAAAGCTTTCATCTCATAGGACACTAGGCTTTGTCAAGCTGACAATTAAACATAACTGGGACACTAGCTTAACAGAGGTATGGCTAAAGAGTATGTGTGCCAAATTACCTTTTATTCTACATACATCAAAACTATTTAATTATGAATTACAAATTGTGGATATTATGAAATATTAATGTAAAGTGCTATGAACACTAGTATTTTTTTTTGTTTTGCTAGAGTTTAGTAGAGAGTCATATCCAAGTTATAATTGTACAACACATGTATTTGGAGAACAAATACACCCATATGATCAAAACATTTCAAGTCTTTTGAAAGATTGCGTGATATTCAAAGTCACTTCACTTTCCCAAAAGAAAATCATTGTTACCATTATATCATTATAATGCTTTGCATTAACTTAATAAAAATCATATCATGAATACATTTTATGGTAATCAAGTTTAGTTAATGTATGATATTGTTATCATATACTGTTATCATTCATGTACATATAGGGCAGAGTTGATATGAGTAAACATATGCATCTATTCAAATGCTTATCTGTATTCCTTTATTTCCTAAGTCATTCTCACACAGCACAATATGCTTTAGGGATTTATCAATGTACGTCTGTTTCTTGAGTAATCATTTATGATGCTGAATGAGTACTGTATAGATAGAAAAGCCACAGTTTAAGTATTTCATATTGGGATTGCACATGTATGATCTACCATTAAAGATTAAAGATTTTTCATATGTCCTGAATACAGAGTCTAAAGTAAAATACATGTGGAAACTGAAGACGAACACATAGTAAAAATCTTTTCCTAATACCATCATGGTGTTACTGCCTCACTCTGATATATTTCATATATCAGAAATATATGAGGAATGCAGTCATTCAGATATAACAAAGGACTAGTGTGTCTTCATTATTTGAACTTAAACCATGTTAAGAAATACAAAGCAGCATGCTCTTGTATTTTAGTTTGTATTTTCTTGATGTCTTTAAGTATCTGAGTAACTATGTATTTACTGGTTATTCATAAGAAACATTTTAAAACAATCTTTTCTCATTTTACAAACCAATCCCAGTTCCCACTCCTGTTACTGCAGGTTTTTCCTCCCCGCCAGCCTCCCGGTCCTGCCGCCATGGTCCCGCCGCCATGTGAGCTGGGGCTAACTGTAGCATGTATGTTTCCGCCAGCCCGCCAGCTGCTGGTCTGGCATGCCGGCCCCAAATAACATGCAGGAGATTCTGTATTTGATACAATCCTGTTGGTCAATGACTATCATTGTTAATGGGCTAGCTCTGTCTTAATGATTAACCCATTTCTTATCTAAGTATTTCCACGTGGCTCGTCTTACCGGGGAGTGGTGGCTGGCGTCTTCCTTCCTCCCCGGGCTACATCTTGACTCCTCCCAACTACTTCCTCCTTCCTCCTAGTTTCTTAGTCCCTCCTATCTTCCTTTTCTATTGGCCAACAGGGCTTTATTAATTAACCAGTATGAGAAACATATTTACAGAATAACATCTCCCATCACACTCCCTCCTTTCCTCCCACTCCTCCCACCTTTCCCCACCTCCCCCGCACCCACTCCTCAGGGAGGGTGAGGCTTGCTATGGGTAGTCAACAAAGTCTGGCATATCACTTTGAGGCAGGACCAAGAACCTCCTCCCTATATCTCGGTTGAGCAATGTATACCCCCAAAGAGAATGGGCTCCAAAATGCCAGTTCAAGCACTAGGGATGAATCCTGGTCCCACTGCCAGTGGTACCATAGACTCCCCAAGCCATACAATTGTCAGATTTTTAATGGTGTCACCGTAAGTTTTAAACATATTGGTGTTTCTGGATATGTATTGTGAAAACCTGGCATTGTCATGGTATATCTTGTTTTCTCCATCTATAGTGATTGACAGTTTTGCTGGGTATAAGAGCCTGGGCTGGCATCCATGGACTCTTAGTGCTTGTAGAACATATCCAGCCCTACAGACAGTTCTGGAAGGAAAACTCCAACACAAGGAAGTTAACTACTCTCACAAAGACACAGGCAATAAATAATCCCACTTTACCAGAACCCAGAGGAAAAAAGCAGGGTAAATATACCCATAATACCACTGCCAACAACAAATCTAAAACAAATAACAATTAACAAACAATGGTCCTTACTTTCCCCCAACATTAATAGTCTTAACTCGCCTATGAAAAGACACAGGCTAACAGAATGGATACAAAGGCAGAATCCATCCTTCTGCTGCATACAAGAAACACATCTAAGCTTCAAAGACAGACATTACCTCAGGGTAAAGGGTTGGGGAAAGATCTTCCAATCAAATGGGCCCAAGAAGCAATCAGGTGTGGCTATCCTAATTTCTAACAAGTTAGACTTCAGACCAAAATCAATCTAAATTAAATTTAAAAATGTAAAAAGATGTGGTGTCCTCTGTCTGTTGGTACTTAGTGCTATAACCTCTACCCCAGGTATTCTGTTTGTCAGCTACAATGTAGGGATTGAGGTACCTTGGTCAAGAAGTTTGGAACACGTTTCCCCTGGAGTGTGGACTTGTCCTGGTTCTCAAGGCTTGATAGCACGGCTGAAAAGCTCTGTCCCACTGGCATGGCTACAGTGAGTCCCTCAAGCACTGAGGGTCTGGACCTGCCGCCTCTTGTGGTAACTAGCTAGTATCTGGTGGGGAACTGGTTAGGATCACTGGAGTCTCACAGTGATAAACAGGGGCAATGAGCAGGTGGCAGTCCCTGACAAGCAGCTTTGTTGTCTGGAAGGCAGCTCAGTGGATTCTGACAAAAATAGAATGACATTGACGTGTCCTCATAGTCTCATGCAGAATAGTGTTGCTGCTCTCAACGTCTTGTACTCTCTCATTCGCTGTCGACGCTCGTGGTGATCACTATTTTCTGTCACTGTAGGTTGATGTCTTCCAATGCTTTGTTTTGCTACTTTGACCCAGCAGGTGGCTCTATTAAACTAACTTCATTTGGGCTTCTTCCCTGCCCTCTTATATATTAATATATAATATATTATATATTTTAATATATTAAAAGATATTACTGTGATTAATAATCCCCTTTGTATGGATGTTCCACTCTTCCCTCATTCGCGTACCTATAAACAACATTTTGTACACTTCTAGATGTGGCAAGGAGAGTCGGTACTGCAAATTTTGTTTATATTCCTTCTGAGGTGCTAGTGGTTGATCCCAGGTCTAATGCCTGCTAGCTAGTGTCTGTCGTGAGCTTCAGCTACAGCTGCTTTTGTAAAGTTATAGGTGGGGCATGGGTATTTTACTAATTTATTTATTCTAGATAACTTGGCTGCTGCATTTTATGGCAAGCCTCTTTTTTGTACTTTCAGGAAATTTTACCTGATTTTACACATTCCTTAGCACTTTCTTTTATTTTATCCACAGTATATGACAATTCCTGTTGCTCCTTCTCAGAAGGAGTTGGTACCATCCGATTTTTTTTATCATCCATATTATATTCTAATATATATTCTATATTCTGGTATCCCACTGTGTTCCTTTGTAATTTTCACTTTTAATAGATGTCGTAAATGCTTGCATATACATATTTTACATCTGTGGCTCTTCTGTTGTAAAAGGTTAACTAAAAATTCTGTATGGGAGGTATGTGCAAGTGAGTGCAGGCACCTGCAGAGGAGAGAAGAGGGCATTGGATCCCCTCAAGCTGGAGTCCCATGTTGCTGTGAGTTTCTTTACATACTTGGAAACGCAATACAGTCACACTTTCAACACCGACCTGTCTCTCCAACCTGATTTCTGAGGCCATCCTCCAACATACTGAAGACCATCCTCTAAGCTTTACCTGTTAAAACTCACCCAAAATTTTCCAAAGCCACCACCCTGAGGAGCAAGCATCAATCTCATGAACTCCGGGGGAGGAGAGAGTTCATCCATATCCAAATCATGGCATTCTACCTACGGCCCCCTAAACAGTATGTCCTTGTCCATTTCTAAGTGGACCACAATTTTGAAAACTTATAAGTAGCATAAAGTGATTGTAGCCTTAAGAACAAAGAGAGGAGTCATAGAAAATGAGACTGAATATGTCAAGTGAGAATTTTAATGTAAGGACATAAAGAACAGATTGCATGTAAGACAGTGAGGGAAAAAAATTGTTCTAGATGTGGATTTCTGCCTTTCCTTAGGAAGATCTTAAGTGCATATCAACTTCATATGCACAAGTTAACAAAAGAAAAAGTTTCTATTCAGAGACACTAATGATAAAATTAATTAGATGATGAGATAGGATGTGGTGGTATGTGGAAAATGGAATTCAAAGAGTCTATTCCTTTCATTTTAATATTTAAATAAAAAGAATGTGTTGCAGATACTATTTCAGTCTTGTCAGCTTAACAAAGATCAAATGGAAAATATTTATCAACACAGACATAAGATAATAGTGCAATCTTAAAAATATGCAGGTTGCACTATGAGTTGCTACTGTTACAGTAATAGTTCTAATAATTACCTTTCTGGATATTCGGTTTGATGACACAAGAGTTGAAAATATTCATATATAGCTTTGTAAACTATCATATATACACAGTCAAGGATGAGAACAGGAAGTTTGTCATCAACAGGATGTCCATCACCGTCTTCCAGGAGCAAGAGCCTGCCAGCATCATATGGGATGATGCTGGTGCTGAGTATGCTGTGAACTCTGCTGGTGCCTTCACAAGTAGAGAAGCCTGGGGCCCACTTGAAGGGTGGGGCTAAAAGGGTCATCATCTCTGTCCCTTCTGCTGATGACCCCCCATTTGTATTTTGTATTCTTTTTAATTAAAAACTTTCTTATTTTACATATCAATTCCAGTTCCCTCTCCCTCCCATACTCCCATGCCCCTCACTGACCCCTTCTGCTCCCCAGGAAGGGTGAGGCCTTCCACGGGGGATCATCAAAGCCTGTCCCATCATTTGGAGTAGGGCTTAGGCCCTCCCCCATGTGTCTAGGCTGAGAGTATCCCTCTGTGTGGAATGGGCTCCCAAGGTGTGAAACCACAAAAAGTATGACAACTCACTCAAATCAGCAATGCTTCCTGCACCACCAACTCCTTAGCCCCTATGGCCAAGGTCATCCATGACAACTTTGGTATTGTGGAAGGACTCATGATGACAGTTCATGCCATCACTGCCATCTGTAGATGATTATTCTGGAAAGCTGTGGCATAATGGCCCAGAACTTCATCCCTGCATCTACTGGTGCTTCAAGACTGTGGACAAGGTCATCCTTGAAGGTCATCTCACTGGCATGGCCTTCTGTGTTCCTGTCCACAATGTGTCTGGCATAGATCTGACATGTCACCTGGAGAAAGCTGACAAGTATGATGACATCAAGAAGATGGTGAAGCAGGCATCCAAGGACCCACTAACAGGTATCCCAGACTACACTTAGGACAAGGTTCTCTCCTGAAACTTTAACAGTAATACCTACTCTTCCATCTTTGATGCTGGGGCTGGCAATGCTCCCAATGTCAACTTTGTAAAGGTCATTTCTTGGAATGACAATAAATATGGGTACAGCAACAGGGCAGTGGACATCATGGCCTCCAAGGAGTAAGAAGCCCTGGGCCACTCATCCCAGCAACAACATAAGAGCAAGAGAAGTCCTGGGATTTTAAGTACCCAACTCAAGTCCCAACACTGAGCATCTCCCTCACAGTATCCATCCTAGAACCCCAGAAGAAAGGGAGGGGCTTAGGGATCCCTACTCTCTTGAATACTGTCAATAAAGTTCACTGCACCCTCAATTTTGATTTATATTTAGTGTTTGTTACTATAGTATAAATAATTATAGAAAGTTGAATAAGCCTAATTGTCCAGGGTTAAGAAAATAGATACATAAATTTGAGAATATCATTCAATAAAACACATAAAGCAATTAAAACAAAGAACTATACCTACATATATAATTAGGAATAAAAATATAAACATACAGTTGAACATGAAAAATTATTACAAAACATCACAGATGATACTATATTAACTTGTCACTTCCTTTTTAATATTTTTATTTAAAACAGTTTTTAAATTTAAATATGTAATCGTATTCTTTCCCGACCCCCAAGTCCTTCCAGATCCTCCCCTGATCCCTATCCATCCAAGTTAAGTTCTTTCTCAAAAAACAAAAACACAAAACAACAACAAAGCCCACTGAAAACGAGAAAACAAAAGTTCATAGGTGTTTAGTAGACCAATGATACATTTAATGTTTAGTCATAAAGCCTTCGAATGAAAGCTTATAATGCTTTTATAATGATGAGGGCACAATCAGAGAAAAGCAAGTACTTAGAGAGATGATGACCAAACACTGTTTAATTGAAGAGACTGGTGTGTGAATGGAACTGGGTAGATGCCAGGAAACACCTTAGTAAGTCTGGATTCAAGTCTATGATTTGATGCTACACACGTACGGGAAGTCACAATGTCTGGTCAGAATTTGCACGAACTCCACTTGGTGACAAACTTACGTACTAGACGCATACTAGTGCTGAAATAAAGAACAAAGTCATGAACTGTCTAAGAAAAGCTCCCTCTCCTTCAGCAGTGGCCATCCCCACCCCACCGCCCCACCCCTGCCATCTCTGGGCTGAAACATGGAAGAAAGGTCAGAATATATTGCAGGAATTTGCAAAGAGTTCTTGGTTTGCTGTTTTCTCTGAGTTCACATCCTTCTAATTCTACCACAGAGCACTGCATGCAGGGGTCTAGTGCCTCCTACTGAGAAAGGAAGATGATAGACATTTCCCTCTGGTACTTTCTGCTTTCTAACACGGCTCCATTTCTCCCAAACATTCACATTTAATACCATGAAGAGAACACATCCTCTTACACTTGTTCAAGAAAGAAGATTCTGTGTTTGCATTGCTTCTCAGAGCTGAGGCCCTGTCAAGCAGTTTGGTTTCTTTGTTTTGCTTGATTTTCTATGTTTAAATCCACACTATAAGAGCCAGGTGTGCTCCAATTAAATCATAAGAAAATGGAGATTTTTTCCAAATCATCATATCATCTGGCACACACACAGATACACACCGATGTTTTCCAATCATCACACACACACACACACACACACACACACACACACACACACACACGAGAGAGAGAGAGAGAGAGAGAGAGAGAGAGAGAGAGAGAGAGAGAGAGAGAGAGAGAGAGAGAGAAACCCTAGTCATTCTTCCCTAATAGGTTCTTGAGATGTTTGAAAAGAGACAATGTAGGTAAGACAGTGTAGGTTCTTTTTTGACGTGATGTATTTAATTCATTGAACACTGAGAAGTCCAGTTAGAGTCTACCTACAGACTTCCCTACTGACTATTGTTTTATACCAGAAGTTACTCTGCACACTACCAGAGGAGAAAGGTAAACACCATCCCAACTAAAAAAACTTTTGATCTAAACTGGTCTCCTGCCTACAAGATATGCTGGTACAACAGTACAACAGTAGCACAAAATTTGTAAAAGTAACCAACCACTACATTTTTAATTTAAGGCCCACTCTATGAGAGCGAACCCAGGCCCATCACCTCTCATGTGTGTGTGTCTAAGACCTTGAGACTAGATATGCCATGGACCTAAGGGAAAACCAAATACGACTGTTCTGCTAAAAGAATACAGCAATAAAATAGCACCTAGTGACATTCCTATATACTCACAGGTCAGAGTCCTGCTCAGTGATCCTTCTGCAGATGAGAAAAATTACACAGATCGATGATGGAGGAATGTGCAGAGAGTGAGAGAACTTGGATGTCTCCATCAAATCCTTCTCCTCAGAGAACACAGGAAGAAGAAGAGGCAGAAAGATTTTAAGAGCCAGAAGCAACTGAGGACACTAACTAGGCCTTCCAGACACGACAGGATTGATGTACATATAAACTTACAGAGACTGTGGCAGCCTGAACAGGGCCTGCATATGTCTGCACCAGATGGGGTCCTTGAGCTAGAATTAGCCACAAACCACCATCTTTAGCCCACAAGCTATCTCCAATTGATAAACACTCTCAAAAGAAAAATTAGTTTTCCCCAATAAAGTTTCAGTACATATACAAATCACAGTTAAGTGCATGCCTCTTGTCCAGCAGTAGATGGTCCATAAAAACAAACTCAATGGTATTGACAGGTTGTTCTGTCTCATGATGCCGTATGTTTTCTTGGAGCTGCTGCTGCTACTGCTTCTTCTTTCTTCTCCTCCTCCTCCTCCTCCTCCTCCTCCTCCTCCTCCTCCTCCTCCTCCTCCTCCTCCTCCTCCTTCTCCTCCTCCTTTTCCTCCTCCTCCCTTCTTCTTCTTCTTCTTCTTCTTCTTCTTCTTCTTCTTCTTCTTCTTCTCTCCTCCTCCTCCTCCTCCTCCTCCTCCTCCTCCTCCTCCTCCTCCTCCTCCTCCTCCTCTTCTCCTTCCTCTTTACCTTACAGGTCATTTGCTTACATATCATGGTCTTGCTTTGTGTTTAATGTTGGATCTGTGAGAGAGAATTTGTGTGTCTCGGTGACTAATGTCTGTATTTGCTTCTTGTAGTTTTCTTTGGCTCTGTTTTTGTCCTATTTGCTTGTTTACCCCAAACTTCTTTGTTTTTACTTTCTTACCTTAAGTTTTCTAGATGCCTGTTTATTTTCCAATGAGAGAAGAAAGAAAGGGCATATATTTGAGTTGGTGAGGAGGCAGGGAGTGCGCAGAAGGGGTTGGCTAGAGGAAACCCTAGTCAGAATATATTCTATGAAAAAATATCTATTTTTAATTTTAAAAACTATTGTATTCATCATAAGCATAGCACAGTCACAATCCTCTAATAGCAATTGCATGCCTATCACAATTTGTACTTCCTGTGCTATACTTCTCATCTTCTCTTAAGAATATCAGCACAGAATGCTTTTGTCATTAAAAAAATCTCCCATAGGACATAACAATGGTCACTGAGGAAATCCAGAGACTCTTTGGGTCATACTTTGAAAACCTGTATTCCACAAAATTCAAAAATTCATGGAAATGGAAAAATTTCTAGATGGGCATCACTTACCAAAATAAAATCAAGAACAGATAAGAAACTTAAATAGACCTATAACCCCTGATTAAATAGAAACAGTCATCAAAAGCCTCCCAACCAAAAAAAATAAGCCCAGGGCCATATGGCTCCAGTGCAGAATCCTACCAGAAATTCAAAGAAGAGCTAACATCAATTCTCCTCAAATTGTTATACACAATAGAAGAAGGCTCATTACCAAACTCTTTTTATAAGGCTACAATTACCATGGTATCCAAGCCACACAAAGGCACAACTAAGAGAAATACAGACCAATATCCCTCATGAATATTGATGCAAACACCTCAATAAAATACTGGCAAATAAAATACAAGAACAAATCAGAGAAGTCATCCACCATGACCAAACCGGCTTCATCCCAGAGATGCAGGAATAGTTCAACATATGAAAATCTATCAGTGTGATCCATCATATAAACAAACTGAGAAAGAAAATTCATATGATCATCTCACTAGATCCTGAAAAAAAGACATTAACAAAATCCAACACCCTTTCATGATAAAAGTCTTGGAGAGATCATGAATAAGAGGAACATAGCTAAACATAATAAAAGCAATTTGCAGTAAACCAACAGTCAACATCAAACTAAATGTAGAGAAGCTTAAGGCAATTCTTCTAAAATCAGGAACAAGACAAGGCTGCCCTCTCTCTCCATATCTCTTCAATATTGTACTTGAAGTTCTAGCTAGACCAATAAGACAAAAAGAAGATCAAGGGGAAGCAAATTAGAAAGGAAGAAGTCAAACTGTCACTGTTTGCAGATGATAGGATAGTATGCATAAGTGACCCACAAAAAAGTCTACCAGGGAACTCTTATAGCTGATAAACACCTTCAGCAAATTGGATACAAGATTAACTCAAAAACTTAGTACCCTACTTATACAGATGCTAAATGGGCTGAGAAAGAAATCAGAGAAACATTACTCTTTACAATAGCCCCAAACAACATAAAATATCTTGGGGTAATGCTAACCAAACAAGTGAAAGACCTATATACTAAGAACTTTGTGTCTTTAAAGAAAGAAAATAAAGAAGATACCAGAAAATGAAAAGATCTGCCATGCCCTTGGACAGGTAGGATCAACATACTGAAAATGACAATCTTGCCCAAAGCAATCTACAGATTCAATGCAATCCCCATCAAAATGCTGGTACAATTCTTCACAGACCTTGAAAGATAATATTGAAATTTATATGGAAAAACAAAAGAGCCAGAATAGCCAAAACAACTGTACAATAAAGGAAGTTCCGGAGGTATCGCCATCCCTGACTTCAAGCTCTATTATACAGCTAAAGTTCTGAAAACAGCTTGGTATTGGCACAAAAATAGACAGTTGGACCAATGGAATCTAGTTGAAAACCCTGATATTAACCCACACACCTACAAACACCTGATTTTTGACAAAGAAGCTAAAATTATAAAATGGAAAAAAGAAAGCATCTTCATGATGGGAGATGTTATTCTGTAAATATGTTTCTTATACTGATTAATGAATAAAGCACTGTTGGGCCAATGGGAAAGCAAGATATGTGGGGCTAGGAGACAAGAAGGAAAGAGGAAGTAGTTAGGAGGAGTCAGCATGTAGAGCCTGGAGAGAGCAGATGCGGGCCCACAGCTCTCCGGTAAGATGAGCCACGTGGAAATACTTAGAATAGTAGAAATGGGTTAATCATTAAGACAGAGCTAGCAGATAAACAATTATAGTAACTGGCCAACAAGACTGTATCAAATACAGAGTCTCAGTGTGTTATTTGGGGCTAGCACGGCAGTTGGACCAGGCAGCCGGCAGGGAGGAACAAAGAATGGGACCAGGCTGGCTGGTGGAAAACATACACGCTACATCTTCAACAAATGGTGCTGGCATAACTGGATGCTGGCATGTAGAAGATTGCACATACATCCATATCTATTGCTACGCACAAAACTTAAGTCCAAATGGATCAAAGTCCTCAACATAAATCCAGCCTCTTAGAAGAGAAAGCGGGAGGTACCCTTGAACAAATTGGTACAGGAAACCACTTCTTGAACATAACAACAGTAGCACAGACACTGAGAAAGACAATTAATAAATGGGACCTCCTGAAGCTGAGAAGCTTCTGTAAGGCAAAGGACACAATCTGCAAGACCAAATGGCAGCTCACAGACTGGGAAAAGATCTTGACCAATTCTACATCTGACAGAGGGCTGATCTCCAAAATATACAAAGAACTCAAGAAGCTAGTCAGCAAAACACCCAATAATCCAATTAAAAAGTGGGGTACAGAACTGAATAGAGAATTCTCAGTAGAGGAATCCAAAATGGCTGAAAGACACTTAAGAAAGTGCTCAACATCCTTAGCCATCAGGGAAATACAAATCAAAACAACTCTGAGATACCATCTTACTCCTGCCAGAATGTCTAAAATTAGAAACACCAATGACAGTTTATGTTGGAGAGGATATGGAGAAAGGGGAACACTCCTCCATTGCTGGTGGGAGTGCAAACTCATACAGCCATTTTGGTGATAAATACGGCAGTTCCTCGGGAAAATGAGAATTAGTCTACCACAGGACCCAGCAATCCCCCTCTTAGGTATATACCCAAATGATCCACATCCATGCAGCAAAGACATTTGCTCAACTATGTTCATAGCAGCATTATTTGTAATAGCAAGAACCTGGAAGCAACCTAGATGCCCCTCAACTGAAGAATGGATAAAGAATATGTGGTACATTTACACAATGGAATACTACTCATTGGGAAAAAACAATGGAATCTTGAAATCTGCAGGCAAGTGGATGGAACTTGAACAAGCCATCCTGAGTGAGGTAACCCAGTCAGAAAAAGAGGAACAGGGTATGTACTCACTCATATATGGATTTTAAGCATAGAGCAAAGAACCACCAGCCTACAATTCACACCACCAGAGAAACTAGGATACAAGGAGGAACCTAAGAGGTTCATACAAGGTCCCTCACAGAAGGGGAAAGGGACAAGATCTCCTGAGTATATTGGGCATGGGGGGTTGATTAGGCAGTGAGTGGAGAGAGAGTTAGGAGAAAGAAAGAGAAGGGGAAGAGGAGAACATGTGGAACCAGGAAAACTGAGTCATGGGATGAATAGATGAAAGCAAAAACAGAGATACCATAATGGAAGGAGCCTCCATTATAGGTTTGAAGAGGTCCAGAGACCTACAAGGATGACCCCAACTAACAATGTGAGTTACTTTAAATACCCTTCCCTGATAATGAGATTGATAACTAACTTATATGCCATCCTTGAACCTTCATGTAGTAGCTGATGGAAACAGAAGCAGACACCCACAGCTAAACACTGAGCCGAACTCCTGGGATCCAGTTGCAGAGAGGGAGGAGTGATAAGAAAATGGGGGCAAGACCAGGCTCAGAAACCCACAGAGACAGCTGACCTGAACAAGGGGGAGCTCATGGACCCCCCCAGACTGATAGCTAAGAATCCAGCAATGGACTGACTCAGACCCCCTGAACATGGGTCTCAGTTAGAAGGCCTGGGCAGTCTAAGGGTCCTCTGAGAGTGGAACCAGGATGTATCCCTGGTGCAGGAAAGGACTTTGGGAGCACATTCCCCATGGAGGGACACCCCCTTAGCCTAGAGACAGGAGGAAGGGCCTAGGGCCTACTCCAAATGACTTGGCAGATTTTGTTGATCCCTCCTGGAAGTCCTCAACTTCCTTTTGGAGTGGGTGGGGAATGAGATAGGAGGGGGGTCAGGGGGCATGGGAGGGGGGCTTGGAGGGAGAGGGAACTGGGGTGGATATGTAAAATAAGGAAAAAAAGGAAAAGAAATCCCCCATCCTGTAGAAGAGTCCTGTTGTGTTGGGCTGTCCTTCTCGTTTACTGCACTCCACTTAGCGGCCCTCCATGAGACCTGCCCATGTTCCACTTCCCTCTCAGCAACAGCACTCAGAGTACACCTTCACTTCCTCCCTCCTTCCTCTGGTGAGCAATCATCTCAGATGCTCTTCCCTTTGTCATTATGTACACCTAAGTGCTTCCTGATGCTCAACAGAAATGTGCTTCATCTTCATTTCAATGTCCTACTAACAGACTTCAATTATCCGTGCATGCTCGAGTAATCCTGAATACATTCAGGGCTACCCACCAAAGAGGTTTAGGAATATCAAGAATTTCCCCATCACTTGTCTATGCCTGTTCTAAAGTCTTCTGTTACATTTGCACTTTTATTTTCTACATCTTCCAAGCCATCCAACACTATAAATCTGCATATATACATTCATTCCTAAAAAAGAGATTACCAAGGCCTAAACAAACTAAACATGACATTGTAAATTGTTCCCAACTTGAATTTCCGATACTCTGTGTGATGCTTCTATGCTTTTTCTAAGTAGGTAATTCTATTATTTTCAAAAAAAAGAAACTGTGAATAGTTCTTTTTCTTTGTCTTGGGTTATTACTTTTGCTAAAATTTCAAGCACAATGATGAACAAAGGGGGATGTGGGATGTGCTTATCTCATTATTGATGATGTCATCTTTCCACATTCAATAAGCTGCTGGCTGTTTTTCGTATATTGTCTTCACCATCTTAGAGTAAATTTTCCTATTCCAAGTTTCTTCAGAGTTTTAATCCTGAGGAAACACTCAATTTTGTCAATGTCCTTTTTCTCTTACATCTTTTGAAATTATCAAATGGATTTACATGTTATATTTATTAACTTTTGTGTATGTTGAAGGATAATTGCATTCCTGGGAAAATAACTTATTCATTGCATATGCTTTTATCTGTTTTTGAATTACTATCCTTTACTATTGTTACTTTATTTTTAATTTCATATGTGTAAACAATCCATTAAGATCATGTCGACCCTCCATTACTCTCTGTCATGACCCCTGCTCCTGTTGATCTCTTTCTTCAACCAATCTCTTTCCTAATTTGGTATCTTGTTTTTATAATTCATTAATCATACAATCTTTATTTCTTTGCATGTTTTCTGTTGTTTCTTTTGTTGTTCATTTCTAATTGTATTTGATATTATAAGACAGGGAGAATTTCAACTTGTTGGTTTTTATAAAGACTGTCTTATGAGCTAAAATAT
Organism: Cricetiscus sungorus; assembly: GCA_030556225.1. Classification (NCBI taxonomy): domain Eukaryota; kingdom Metazoa; phylum Chordata; class Mammalia; order Rodentia; family Cricetidae; genus Cricetiscus; species Cricetiscus sungorus. The sequence continues at coordinate 6,289,992 of JANBXA010000732.1, forward strand.
TGTAGAGAAACCTTTGTGTGTTGCTGAGAATGTTACATGCTCCAGAGTTGCTGGATGAAGTACTAGGCACTTATCTATTAAATCTCTTTTAGCTAAAGTGATTTCTTTCTGAAGATTCCTTGTCAACTTGTGTTCTGAATGATATATTAATAAGAGTTGGAATCAGGTGTAGTGTCACTTGCTTATAATCCCAGCAGTCTGGACGCAGAGACAGGTAAATCTCCATGAGATAAGGGCCAGTATGGCTTACATAGTACATGTTAAATCAGTCAAGACTACACAGTAAGAGCCTGTATCAGTAAAACAAAGCAAGCAAACAAAATAAAGAAAGGAAAGAAGAAAAGGAGGGAGGGAGGGAGGGAGGAAGGAAGGAAGGAAGAAAGGAAGGGAGGGAGGGAAAAAGGAAGGAAGGAGCAAAAAGAAGTTGCATGTTAAGCTACCATTGTATAGTTGAATTTACTGGCATGTGTATATACTCACACACATACACATACAGGAGAGAGAGAGAGAGAGAGAGAGAGAGAGAGAGAGAGAGAGAGAGAGAGAGAGAGAGAGAGAGATTACTTCTTGATCCATTTAGTAGTATGCATCGATACTTCTATTTTTGAAGTTTATTGTGCCAAATAGGAGTATATACACCCTTGTTCTTTCATATTCCATACATTTAAAGTATTATTTTCAAACTTTTGTTTTCTTTCTATGTCTGGTGTTGTCAGTAAATGTGTTTCTTGCAGACAGCAAACAGCTGGAGGATGCTTTGTCACCCAATCAAGTAGAGTTAAGAAAAAATTACATTTAAGGCCCCCTAAGATGGGATTTAAGAATTCAGCATTGGATGTGAGAAAGACAAGGCTTTAATTGATGGGGATGCCCTTCTGTATACTGTGAATATATGTTTCTCTTATTGGTTGATGAATAAATGATGATTGGCCAGTAGTCAGGCAGGAAGTATAGGTGGGGCTATGAGACTAGGAGAGTTCTGGGAGGAGGAAGTCACCAGAAAGATGCCATGTAGCTGACAACAGGCATCACTGTAAGCCAAGACAAAGTGGCAGTACATAGTTTAATTGAAATGGGTTAATAATCTAGAAAGAACCAGCCAATAAGAAGCCTGAGCTTAATATAAGCCTCTGTTTGTTTATTTGAGACTAAGGGGCTGCAGGACCAGGTGGAACAGAAATCTCCATCTACATTTGATAGAGCTCAAGTGTAGGGGGTTTTCAAGTAGGGGAAATAGACAGGGATACAGGATTAGAATATAACATGTGGTTGAAACAAGGTAATCACAACAGGTAGTCATAACAAGGTAACCATAGGTGGTCAAGTGACTTTTTGAAACAGCATTAGTGTTGCAAGATGGCTATAAATAACTTTTTGAAACAAAGACATGATCGCCATTCCTGGAACAGTCAGTACAGAAACATTTGTTCTTAAAGTACGTAAGTCTAATCCTTGAGAAGCAGAGGTTTAAACAGGACTGAACGTAGTTGGTCTTTGCTATAACTTTGCCTGGAAGAGTAAGACTGGTTCTTCACTAGTAAAGAAGCGTGGAGATGGTAAGAGTTGGAACTTAGGACACCTGCAGAGGATTCAAAAACGACCGTCAGCTTGAAAGTCATTTGGGAGGAAATCACACCGAGTGCAGCACTGCTGTGGAAGTAGCGAGAGTGATACACCATCACCACCCAGAGCCCTGCAAGGCGGCATCGTCTGCTTATGCCTCAGTTCCACAGTTACAGACCCCAGGCTGGCACTCTTTGATGTTGCTGGTTGTGGGAATTGTCCCTTAATGGAGAGAACAACAATGATTTACAGGAAGGTAGACCAATCAGGATGGGATGATAGAGGCTGGTGTGAGGCATGACATGACTAGGATTCAGGTATTCACTCACACAACTCAAGCTGATACTACTTGACATTACAAACTATGATGGGAATTGGTCCATAAATGAGGGAAGGAAGAGTAATTATTGGACACAGCTAGACCTAAAAGGATGGGATGGGAGAGGCCAATATGAGAGTGCAAATGGGGAAGATGCCAAGAAACATCTTAGTGGGACTCTGGACTCAAAGGTTTCTGTTGTGTGACTTGTTCCCAGTATAAGTACTGGGAGTCACAAAGACTCCTCAACCCTTCCATAAGCCTCACACCTGTGTCAGACGCATTTCCTCAGATCCTGAAGGCAAATTCCAACTTCACAGCAAGGAAGCCAAGGCTAGAATCAATCTATTAACGGGCCTTCTTCATCCTTGGAAGAAAGGTAAGGATATTCTCCAAGAATGATCACAGAGGTACTGTCATGGGTTTTCTCTGAGTTCCCATCCCTGTGTTGCTAATACAAAATGCAGCATGCGGGGTCCAGAGCGTCCTCCTGGGAAGGCATGGCAAAGAGGTTTCCTTTTGAAGCACAGAGATGACCCGGCTTAAACAGACTTTCTTCGCTTTCCTAAGATCATTCACAGTCATCTCTGTTGCTTCCTTAAGGAAGAAGGTTGTGTGGATATTTTGTTTCCTAAGATCGTTCACAGTCATCTCTGTTGCTTCCTTAAGGAAGAAGGTTGTGTGGATATTTTGTTTCCCAGGGCAAAACCCTGCACAACAGGTTCATTGTTGTTTCTCAAGGCTGATCTGCAATGTTTGTATGTTGCCTTGTATCAGGGAGAAAATGATGGTTATAAATCGAATAACTGAAGAATACTTACAAAGATCAAGGTGTTAGGGACAGAGGAGATGTGTGGAATCTCTGACTATCCCGTTTCTGGTGATGTGCTAGTCATCTGATTCAGACAGAATGCAAACTGGGATCCCTTTTAATACAAAACTCAGGCAATTCACTAAGAGACAAATTCATGGACTTGGTCTCTCTGGTAGCCGATAAAAGTCTTGAAGGTCTCTCAACCATGGGATCATAGTGAGATTTTTGATGTCTTCTCAAAAATAGGGGACAGAACACAGAGGAAAAACATCAGAAGAGATGCAGAGAGAAAAACTCGAGGATGTGATATTAGTGTGATTTCAGGAAACCCCCTTTGTGCATCTAACTGTGCTTCCCCCGAGAGAAAATACCACAAAACATATTGTTTAAGGAAAGCACGTCTAACCACTGTCACTTTTATGCTGATGTCATTGTTACAGAAGAACCACAGTGTTCTTTGTGCTGATTTATATAAATGGTTTACACAGAAATGATTACTCTTTCTTTCAAAATAGTACTAAACCAGGAAAACGTCTTGCTTCATTCCTATTTATAGTAGTGTCACATTATTTCAATGTTGTCATGCTAATAATAATAAAAATAATAGGCAATCAAGAGTGCAGGTTTTTCGGAATTGTAGTCCCCTAGTTATTACAATTAAATTAATTACAAATCCTGAATAAACAATTCTTAATCACATAAAACATTTCTGCTACATTATACACACTTTTGTTATGGTGTAAACTGAAAGCCAATGGAATGTGTTTTAAAATAAATACAACCACATTCTCCCAAAGCTTTTGCTAACCCCTCATTAGCAAACAGATGCGTGGGGAAGGCGTCCCCCCAGTATCTGCTCTTGTTAAAAAGTGGCATCTTATTTTTCAATTGTAATATTAACAGCCTAAACAATACTTACTTCCAATGTTTATATGAACAGTTTACGGCTAAACAATCCTTAAGCACTTTGTTAATGAGTGAACCAGCTTGACAAAATGAGCTACTGCATCAAAGAATCAAGGGAAGGTGGCCAGGAGACAGGTAGTGTTACAACTAAGAAAGGAGAATTATCCAAAGACTGCACTTGGACATAGAATTAGACAGAGCTGATCTCGGGAACTATGAAAATAGGTAGTGATCAGTATAAGATAAAGAAATTTATTCTAGCAGTAGCTTCTAGGGAAAAAAATGAAAGGGGGTGGCAAATTGATAAATGGCCTCACTATTACCAGGCAAAAGAAATGGACTTGTTCTTTTCTTTTATCTTTAAATTTATTGCTTTTTACCTTATTGTGTTGGTGTTTGGACATGGGCATCAGGTCCTCTGTAAATGGAGTTAGAGAAGTTGTGAACCACCATGTAGGTGCTGGGAACTGAACCCTGGTCCTCCAGGAAAGCATTCAGTGCTTTTGACCACTGGGCCATCTCTCCAGCCCAGGGGTTGTCCTTTCATATGCCAATGGTGTAAAGAGAAGTCAAGCTTGAAGTGGAGTCTAGATTTTATAAAGCTAGGATGGGAAAAGGTGCTCATCTTAACTATCTTCTGGCACAGAGCTTTTGCTGCAAATCAAGGTTGGCTTTGCAGCTGTTTCATGAGTCAGTGAACACCGTTCCAATTCACCCCCACTTAAGTAACCCCAAGTGAGAGGGCTAGTCAGCCATTCCGGTACCGTACCAACCACAGTAAAAAGGCAAGTGGTGCTGCCTCTTGGAGTTTGACTTCTGTAACTTAGAGGTTTCAGCTTGGGACATTAGTTGCTGGAGATTATGACAGGGCTGTGCCAAGGCCATATTGTCTTTCTAGAAAAATATTTGCAAGGTCTGTCCAAACATCACAAGGTTTTAGAGGGGGACATGGATAAAAGAACAGTTGACATTAATAAAAATCATATTTGGAGACAATGAAATATTGTCTTCAATAGTTACACACATCTCAAGCTACAAATAACAACCAATCCCAGATATACACGTTAAAGGTATCTCACCACTGGAATGAAGTGAGTGATCTGCGTGGACCTCATGATGAGAGAAGCTGTGGACAACAACAGAGACCCTGGCTGAAGTAGGACCATGGAACCAGATACGCCTCCCAGCGGCAACCCTGGTACTATACATCACCATAGCACCAGATAGCATAATGTGCCATTTTGGTCTGTATGGCCCTAGATGTGGCATGACCCTTGGGTACCCACATAGTCCCAGGAGGCTGACCAGACCCCAGAAATCACATAGACCCTGACTGCAACAGGAGACAGAGACATTGACCCAGACCCTGGCTGCTGTAGGACCATGGACCCAGACATGGCCATCTGTAGGAGCTCAGGTCTGAATGACATTATGGCCCTAATGGCAGCCCAGGAAACTCATGTCAGTGTGACCCTGGTGATGGCACAGCTCCTGGGCACCCATATAGCCACCAGTGACAGCCCAGACATTAGGAACCCCCATGGCTCCTCGTGACAACATGGGCCACGGATAGCTCCTCATCTCCTGGTGGTGGTAGAACCTTGAACTCAGACATGGCCCCTGGCAGTAGCCCTGGCTCAGATGCCACCATGGCCGTGGTTGACAAGAAGGCCTCCCACATCAGCCTACTCCTTGCCATTTTAACCTCTTCCATTCCATCTCCTTCCACAGCATGTGATGGGAGATGTCATTCTGTAAATATGTTTCTCATACTGGTTTATGAATAAAGCACTGTTGTCCAATAGGAAAGCAAGATAGGCGGGGCTAGGAGACTAGGAGGAAAGAGGAAGTAGGAAGGAGGAGTCATGATGGCGAGCCTGGAGAGGTAGAACACCAGCCGCTCTGGCCGATAAGATGAGCCACGTGGAAATACTTAGAATAGTAGAAATGGGTTAAACATTAAGACAGAGCTAGCCGATAAACAATGATAGTAACTGGCCAACAGCATTGTATCAAATACAGAGTCTCTGTGTGTTATTGGGGGTTGGCGTGGCAGTGGGACTAGACTGGAGGTGGGGAAAAACCTGCTGGTAACAGGCATGTGACCCATTCTACTCCTCCTTGTCTCCCATTTCTCCGCCACATACTTGCTTGTCATAATGGGACCCACCAGGCTGGCCTTTGTGTGACTTGCACCCACCTGAGCCAGACATCAGTGGATGGGCTGTGGGTTGGTAACTTCTAAAGCTATTCCATTGTGACCTGATATTGTACAAAACATTGCAACGCCTTTTATGCTCATTAAAACTGCTGTATGACCTAAAATATATTACAGAAAAATGTACATGGGTGATTTCTCACTTTTGGGTGAACTGCTATAGGCTATGTCTCAGTTGGGGTTTTATGGCTGTGAAGAGATACCATTACCAAGGCAATTCTTACAAAGGAAAACATTTCATTGGAGCTGGCTTACAGGTTCAAAGATCTAGTCCATTATAATTATGATAGGAAGCACGGTGTCATGCAGGCTAGAGAAGGACCTAAGAGCTCTACATCTGGATCCTCAGGCAGCAGAAAGACACTGGTACACACTTTCTCCAATAAGGCCACATCTCTTGATAGCGCCACTCCCTGTGAACCCATGGGGACATGTTCATTTAAGCCATGGCATTACACCTCCTGGCACCCATAGACTTATATCTTTATCATAATGTAAAATGCATTTAGTCCAACTTCAAAAGTCCTCATCGTCTATAACAGTGTCAGGCGTGTTTTAAAGTCCCAAGTCTCTTCCAGGACTCATGCCAATCCGTTAACTGACACTCCTGTAAAATCAAAATGAAGAAGGAGATCACATACTTCCAACATATTATGGCACATGATGCACATTACCATTCCAAAATGGAAGAAAGGGAGAACAGAGGGAAAAACTGGACCAAAGCAAGATGGACAACAAGCTGGGGAAACTATAAACACTTCATCTCCATGTCCAATGTCAAAACGCCAGTCAGATCCCAAGCCCTGTCCGGCTTTGTTAACTGCAACATGGTTCGTTTCTTGGGAGGATTCATCTCCCTGCTACCAGCTCTCCTCGGCAGGAATCCCACAGCTCTGGCATCTCCAACTTCTTGGAGTTTCCAAGGCAATCCAGGCTTTACACTCACAGCTTCACACCATGGCTTCCCTAGGCCTACACTCAGGACATTCCTGCTACATGCCTGGACTGGGATTCATTCTGTTGTTGCAGAGGGGGACTCCATAACCTTTCTTCTATCCTGGAACCACATGACCAGAGCTGCCAAGTTCTGCTGGGGCTGTAACATGGACCCATATACCTTCACCAGCTTTCTGCTTTCAATAGTTTCCTTCACTGCCTAAAACTGGCTATCCTGAACCTCAAATCTGTATACCTGCACGGTCTTGAATTAGGAAGGAGATCGGCCTGTCTCTGTCTCCTGTGTGCTGAGATTAAAGGCGCGTACCGCCATGCCTGGATCGAAGCTGTTCTTCGACTTCTTTTCACAAGTTGGAAACTTAGCTAAGTGGGCCTTGCCCTGGGATCCCCTTCATTCCTTTTAATATCAGGCTTTTCTTTCATCCGTTCGTATCCTTGAACACGGGGCTCCATGTTCCCTTTTCTCCTCAGATTGTACACTTTGCAGCTTTTCTTGTTCAGCTCGCTCCTTTTCATTTTAAATCTTCATAGCAGTGAACTCTATTAACCACAAGACAGAGTTGATGATGCTAGGCTGTCTTGAGATTTCCTCTGCCAATGAAATTAATCCAAAACTCTTCAATTTAGGCTCTAGTCAAGGGCGGAAAGCAGATGTATTCTTCACCAAAATATCACAAGAATAGTTTCTAGGCAGTAAACTAATGTTCTTCTTCTCTGAAACCTCCTGAGCCAGGTAGTTCAAATCACACTCAGCGCCACTTTCTTCCGCTGACGGGAAAAGCGAAACCAGTCCCAATGGGAGCTGAAGCTCAGTCCACCCCATTTTGGCTTCTTGGTTCCATTTCATGAAGCTGAAATGTCCATCGGTGAACAGCTGTACCCACCACTGCCATACCGCCATCATCAGAAATATCAGTTTGGGGGATTGCCTGCTTATCAGTACCAGTCTCCTTGTTTTAAGCTGCTGGTGACACAGATTGCTCCCTGGATGAAAATCTTGAGCCTCTCTGTGGTAACCAAGGCCCCAGGAATGAATGGTGTGATCTTAGTGAATACAACTAAGTGTGTTGGGTGATTTTTTTTTTTCAAAGCCCTTGTGTGAGATTAGTTTGTGAGGTCTTCTGGATGCTTTCCCTGAGCCTGGAACTCTGCCTCAGCATTCTCAGATGATTTCTCCTTCAGGAAGGCCTCTGTCTAGATTAATAAGTTATCAAAAATGCTGCTGATGCAAAGCTTTCTGTATGGGTACTGTTCCGGCTAAGCTACTGGAAGCACAGGGACAGCCCTCATTCTGCACCCTTGGCCAATGTGGGAAAGAAAAGCTGTCCCTTCTCCAAATGTCTCTGTGGCTTTAGAATTAGGAATAGAAGCCTATTAAGGATGTCTCTATGGGGGGTGAAAAGAAAATTCTAAATGATGCTACCTGCCTAGCTACGCTGTTCTCTTTTGTAGACTGTCTGCATCCATATGTACAACTCAAAGCTCCTCTCAGGGGTGGAGACACTATTCCCAAAAGGAGATGCTCTCTGTTTTCCTCTGCAGTATGGCCCACACTTTCCATGCCAGGGACATGTGCCTTTGCACATAGGTGCAAGCCTCAACCAGAACACAATTTACTCCAAATTCTCAACTCCCCTTGAACTTGTGTTGGCTCATTTGCTCATTCGTTATTGTTTGCTTGTTTGTTTGGGTAAGACAGAGTTCTTAACTCTCCCCTATATCCCTGCAGAGAGCCGGACACTGGTGACATAATAACAAACAGAAAAGTGCTTCATGTCCTTCAAGGCTTCTCTGCCTTCTAGTTTTGAAATTATAAAATGAAGATTCAGCTGTTCTAGCATAGGAAGTGTGGCTGTTGACAGCCAGGTCTTCATAAGAAGTGCCGTTCCCCTCATGCATTCCTGATTCCACTGTCCCCGCTTGATAGACCCCAAAGTGAGACCGAGGGCAGCTAGGGCTTGTGCCAGGACCGTCCATATCCCTACACCCGGGAAGGAACCTCAGCCTTGGAACAGAAAGAAAGTCGGTATCAGCAGAGACAGCTGACCTGAGCAAGGGGAGCTCATGGACCCCAGACTGATAGCTGGGAATCCAGCATTGAACCAACTCAGACCCCTGAACAAGGGTCTCAGTTAGAAGACCTGGGCAGTCTAAGGGACCTCTGACAGTGGAACCAGGATGTATCCCTGGTGCACAAAAGGACTTTGGGAGCACATTCCCCATGGAGGGATACTCCCTTAACCTAGAGGCAGGAGGGAGGGCCTAGACCCCACTCCAAATGACTTGACAGATTTTGATGACCCCTCCTGGAAGGCATCACCCTCCCTGTGGAGTGGGGGGGAGATGGAAGGGAGGAGGAACTGGAATCAATATGTAAAATAAAAAAATAAATAAAATAAAATAAAAAAGTCAGTGTCAGAATTCTGTCTCTTCCTGACACGGCATAAAATGTTAGCAACTATACTGCAACCACCAGCTACTCCAATATCACTACAGGCTGTAGTCTGCAGATAGACTGAATAGTACAAACCGGATTTAAAAGATGTTTCTAGCACTTTGGGGATTGGATAAATTACTTAATCTCTGCAAGCTCGTTTCCCCTCCTTATGAACCCATGCCAGACATTCCCACGTGCCAGGCGGGCTTGACAGAAAGTATTATGTGTTCATATCTCAATTTACTTTGTAGGGACACCAGCAGAAAATTCCCAAGCATGGATCCAACTACACCATCCTCGAGCACTGACAACACAACAATGAATGAAAGAGGCTACACTGAAAACTCATTCTGTGCCGACATGGTCAATACCCTGAATATTCTTATTGGCATCATTGCCGTGGTTGGGCTGGCAGGAAATGTCATAGTGATGTGGCTTCTGGGCTTCCAAATGCGCAGGAACGCCTTCTCTGTCTATGTTCTCAACCTTGCTGGGGCCGACTTCCTCTACCTCTGCTTTCAGGCTGTGTACTTCCTGAGAAATATCCTTTCACAGCTCCATATCAGCAACTTCAACGTTCCCATCTTTCTCTTCAGTGTGTTAATCTTTGCTTACCTTGCAGGTGTGTGTATGATCGCAGCCATCAGTGTTGAGCGCTCTCTGTCTGTTTTGTGGCCCATCTGGTATCACTGCCAACGACCAAGACGCACATCGTCTGTCATGTGTGCCCTGCTCTGGACCTTCTCTCTACTGTTAAGCCTCCTGCTATGGAAGAGTTGTTATTATGACCGTTCTTCCTGTAGGACTTACAATTTCATCGCTGCTGCATTTGTAGTAGTAGTATCTGTGGTTCCTTGTGGATCCAGCCTGGCCCTGTTGGTCAGGGTCTTCTTTGGCTCACACAGGATTCCTGTGACCAGATTGTATGTGACCATTGCCCTCACTGTACTTGTCTTCTTATTCTTTGGTCTTCCCTTTGGTATCTGTTGGCTCTTCTTAGATTGGGTTGTGGAGTTTCATCAACTTTTCCATTGCAATGTCTGTGGAATGACAACTTTCCTATCCTGTGTTAACAGCAGTGCCAACCCCATCATTTACTTCCTGGTTGGCTCCATCAGGCACCACAGGCTGCAACGGAAGACTCTGAAGATTCTACTGCAGAAAGCCATGCAGGACACTCCTGGGGAGGAAGGTGGAGAGACGGGTTCTTCAGGAAATCCTGGAGATCAGGAAACAGTCTAGTGTCGTAGTTAAGTGAGTCCTTGATGAGAAAAAATTGCTTTGAGAATCAACTTGGTCTCTATCTATGTGGGCCATATTCATAACCTTGTTCAGTTGGTTCAGAAAATTGTTATTTTGTAGAAATTGGGTAAAATGGGCTTGTGAAACAATTAACTGACTGCAGCGCCCTAAACCTGCCTCACGTGTAACCCTTGTGATCAAACCACTTGGGGCCAGGACAGCTCACACTGTAGACAGACCCCTCCCTCCAAAGAAGACCCAAAGCAGGTCAGGATTTCTTTGGTCATTGAACTTGATGAAGATTAAATGAATACTATACTTTAAAGAAATGTCCCTATTATTTTTTTACAAGTTGTTTTCTAAATGTTAAGAGAAATGAATTGAAATTCCCACAATTCCAGTTTATTTTAACATCCTCACATTTTAGGATATATGTGTAATTTTAAAATGCCCCTTACATAAATTGCTTAGTAAACAAATAACCATCTTTAAGACTGCCGATTCTAAATCTCCACCCACCAATTTGAGCCTTGGACTTCACGTGTCTGCCATCTTCAGCAATGAAAAAATAAGGTCAGGTTTTATACGTTAACATCAAGCACACTTGAAGGTGGAGAGAGAATTCTCCAGTTCCTTCCTTTCCTAATGCCCTGGTTAGGATTCCTTAGTCATGCCATCCCTCTACTTCCCTTATCTTTGCCCTGATTCTCTCTGTGACTGTCTGACCGCTCATGAAAAAATTTCCATTGAGTATCCTTGAAATTACTTCCCCTTGAATGCATATCATTCATAACTTGAATTATGAGTGTTCACATTTTCCTAAGTATTAAAGCTTGGTAGGACTGCTTAATTGCTTCCTTCCATTGGAAGTTTCTATAGTATATCCTGGAACCATGTGATACCACAGGAAAGAGATCACATCAAGCTCAAATTATCTGAGTCCTCTGTTCTAAATGAGAAGTGTCTTCAGCAATATGAACCAACCCTCAACCACTAAGAAATGATCAATGGCTACTTCTATAATCCATATAGTTTTGGAAATCACAGGGATTACCCTGACCAACAATTCAAAAAGTGGTTTCTCATGCCTGGAACCAGTTCTGTGGTAATTATTGTCAACCCAAGTGGCTTAGCTTTCTTTAAGATGTATATATATGAATATATATGTGGGGGGGTATGTGTGTATATTGTATATGCATATGTATGTATACAGGAATATGTGTACATGAATTGATACACATATATATTCATGCAACCATGAATATATGTATATGTGTATATATTCATGTATCATGTATAATTTCAAAAAAATACAAAATAATACAATTTCTTGGAGCCTTAACAAACAAGCTATCATTTGTCCCTTGTCCCTCTCCTTCCTTCTGTATTGACATTCTACCCTCCTCCACAGTCAGACCTCCTCCACATTATTCCATTTCCCATTTCATACTGTCTCTATCCTGCTATCCCTCTCAAGCCCCCCAAATATGGTCTCTTTATACTTTTCTGGTTTGTGATTATTTCATGTTGCATATGCAGATCTGAGAATTTGGAGCCAGGAACTACAGATAAGAGAGACTATGTGGCATTCCTCTTAATGGACAGGAAGAACTTCACTTGCTAAAGAACTGAGGCAAACAAATGATAACTGAGTCTTCATAAAACTAAAACCCTTCACCAGGCAGTGATGGCACATGCCTTTAATCCCAGCACTTGGGAGGCAGAGGTAGGTGGATCTCTGTGAGTTCAAGACCAGCCTGTTCTACAGAGCAAGTTCCAGGACAGACTCCAAAGCTACAGAGAGAAAAATCTGTCTCGAAAAATTGGGGGAAAAAAAACAAACAAACAAACGTCTGCACAGCTAAAGAAATAATCATCCAGGTAAAGAAGAAGCCCACAGAATGGGAGAGAGTCTTTGTCAGTTATACATCTGATGGAGGATTAATACTCGGAATATACAAAGGATTTCAAAAACGGAGTCCAAAACCCAAACCACCATTTGAAAAATGGGACTAGGACCTAAACAAAGAGTTCTCAAGAGCATAAATAAAAATTGCTAATAAAATATTGAAAAGTCTTCATCATCCTGCATGAGAAAAAATGCAAACTAGACAACTTTGCATTCTTTTTTTTTTTTTTTTTTAAGCATTAGGCAGCAAGCTTAAAATCAACAAGAAAACTGACAACAAATGCTGTCCAGGTTGTGGAGAAAGCAGACCCCTCATTTATTCTTGGTAGGAATGTAAACTTCTGTAGCCACTCTGGAAAACGGGACGGAGAATCTTCAAAAGACTAACTATTCACCTGCCATACGGCACAGCTATACTACTCATGGGCACATGACCAAAGCACTGAACACTCTAATCCACAGACCCTTGTTCATCAGGGCTCAATGGCACCTTAGTCACAGAATAAGGAAAGGGAAACAATCCAGATGTTTTCCCCTGGACGAAGGGATAATGAAAATGTGGTACATATACACAATGTAAACAAAAAAATCATGAGATCTGTAGATAAAAGGCTGAACCTAGAAAATATTATCCTGAGTGAGGTAACATTTTCTGTGAAATGATATTTCCATCTTTCATGCTGCTAGATTTGATAATTTAAAGTGTAGTTTAGAAAAATTGATATGCACACATTAAACAACTGCACTGATTCAATAAATTTGCTTGGATAAGTGTAACTACTTGACTCCAAACCTAACCAAGACACAAAATACTTTTTGCCTCTGTGGGTTCCCACTGTTCCTCCAGTCATAGCTCTGCCTTGGAGGTCAGTACTGTTCATATTTCCAATATAATGTACAATAATTGAGAGTGCAGACTGAAAGAGCATATCATCATGCTGTGTGACATGTGATAAAATGGTTGTTAAAATCAAACACAATAACATATAGATACATTTACATACACACATATACATACTACATTTTCCTTTTTCTCCATATAGCAAAAGCTGCTTTAGAAAAAACTCCTGAATGCAATGCTCTATTACTATATAGAAATCTTGTGTTGTAAATTATTTTTATTTCATCTGATATATTTCTTACTTCATATTTTTGATGTTTTCCTATTTTATATTGCAACAAAGGTTTATTAACTACCATAATATCCTGCAGTCTGTCTGTACATACACTTTAAAACACATTCCATATGTAAATGAGGATCTCCTTACATTCATCTTACTTTCAGTTGAGTTAAATGGTAACTCCATTTAAATTAAAAGTCCATTAATACATGTATTTACTATAGGAACCTGTGGGTATTCCATACAGCTTTTCATGAGCCCTGTAGTGTTACGCCACCCTTCCCAAATTCCATCCTCTATCCCGCCCTCCTATTGAACTTGGGCTTTGAAACAGTGTTGGAAATGTAAGTATTTTGTGACTCTTGAAGATGAACTACATGAGTTTTACATTACAAAAATGTGCATGAGACTTCGAGATAGAAGGTAGAACATTAAGGTCTGAGTATCAAAGATCATCATAGGCTTATGTTTTAAATGCTTATTGTCCAGCTAGTGATTCTGTCTTGAGAGATTATACAAACATTAGAGCCTAACTATTGGGCAGAACTCCATCCAGATTTTATCCAATGGCAGGAACTTCTCACTTGACAGTTGGGGAATATCATATTGTGTCACAACTTCACAATTAATTTATCTGTTATTGCATGCCTAGGTCTCCCATGTACTGAATGCTGTAACTAATGCTCCAATAAACAAATAACATGTTTTTTTAATGGTAGAGAAGCTTTTGTCAATTATTTTATTTAACCTGATACATATTTATTTCATAGTGGGCATCTGGTAATAATATGAATTTAGGGTGTTTTGTTTTCTCTTTGCTGAAATTCACTACTATAAATCACTACATTTCAGTTAGTATACGATAAAAGAGGAGACAGATTATTGGGACTTATGATACATGATTTAATGGCTCTGTGCGTCTGTATAGAATGTAATAGGAGTGGGGATATATGAAAGAGGAAGAATCAGAGCAGCCTGGAGCCTGGGGACTGCGTATGAAGGAACCTGTCCCAGCAGACCAGGCCATCCAGAATCTCCCTACTCAGCAGGGCTAGACCCGTCTCCATCCATGGAAGGAGGTGAAAGTGGGTCTGTTTCTGGACCACCTTCCAGTGCCCTGCTCAGAGCCTCCTGAGGCCTGTGGACTGCACACAGGGGACCCCGTCTCAGAGTGCCAGGCCATCCAGAGTCTGCCAACATTGCCTTGCTAGTCCTGCCTCCACCCATGGTAAGAAGAGAGCCATTGCAGTCTTGGACCACCAAAAGAGAATCTCAGACCACTACCCACTAGAGGAGATAGACATCCCACTGGCACCCACTGGAAGAAGGGATGGGAAGACGAAAGTACATGAACACATTCAACAACAGAAAGATCGATATGACCCGACCAGAGTTTAAGGACTCCACACCAGCAAGACCTGGACATCCCAACAGACATGAAGCAGAAGACAGCAACCCTAAAAGAAAACTGATGAAGATGATCGAGACCCCCAAAGAGGAAATGAGAAAATCCCTTAAAGAAATGGAAGAAGGAAACAAAAACAAATCAAGAATTGGAGGAAAATACAAACCAAAACTTGCAAGAATAAACAGATCTCTTAAAGAAAACAAGGAAAGCCAAGAGAAAAAAAACAAAACAAAACAGCAAAGGAAATAATTCAAACACTAAAAGGCTTGAAAACTGAAATAGAGACAATGAAAACAAAAGCAGTCTGGGGGTATGCTGGAAATAGAAAAGCCAGGCACCCACATTTGCAAAAGAAACATTACTAAAACTCAAATCACACATAAAACCTCACACACTTGTAGTGGGAACTTCAACGCCCCACTTTCAACACTAGACAGGACCACCAGAGAGAAACTTAATAAAGAAACAAAGGAACTGACAGAAGTTATGACCCAATTGGGTTTAACAGACATCTACAGAACATTCCATCCAAACACAAAAGAATATACTTTCCTCTCAGCACCACATGGAACCTTCCCTAAAATCGATCACATACTCAAAGGAATAACCCCTGTATCTTATTGAACCACCATACTTTAGAATTCAACAACAACACAAATTGCAGAAACCCTACAAACTCATGGAAACTGAACAATGCACAATTGCGCCATTCCTGGGTCAAGGAAAAATAAAGAAATTAAAAGACCACCTAGAATTCAATGAGAATGAAGACAGAACATACCCGAGCTTATGGGACACTTTGAAAGCAGTGCTAAGAGGAAAGCTCACAGCACACATGGAGAAACTGGAGAATAGTCACATTAAAGAATTATCAGCACAACTGAAAGCCCTAGAACAAAAGGAAGCAAACTCACCCTTGAGGAGTAGAAGACAGGAAATAATCAAATTGAGGGCTGAAATCAATAAAGAAGAAACAAAGAAAACAATACAAACATTCAATGTAAAACAGAGTTGGGTCTTTGAGAAAATCAACAAGATAGACAAAACTTTATCAAAAGTAACCAAGAGGCAGAGAGAGAACATGCAAATTAACAAAATCAGAAATGAAAAGCAGGACACAACAATGGACACGGAGGAAATCCAGAAAATCTTCAGGTCATACTTTGAAAACCTGTACTCAACAAAAATTCAAAAACTTAATGCAAATGAACAATTTTCTGTGTAGATGTCATGTACCAAAATTAAATCAAGAACAGATGAGCAATTTTGTAGAACTATAACCCCTAATGAAACCTAATGAAATAGAAACAGTCATCAAAAGCCTCCCAACCAAAAAAAAAAGCCCAGGGCCAGAGGGTTTCAGTGGAAAATTCCACCAGAAATTCAAAGAACAGCTAATACCAACACTCCTCAAATAAGAAGAAGAAGGATCACTGCCAAAGTCTTTTTACTAGGCTACAATTACCTTGGTACCCAATCCACAAAAAGACATGACTAAGAAAGAAAACTATAGACCAATATCCCTCATGAACATTGATGCAAAAATATTCAATAAAATACTGGCAAATTGAATCCAAGAACACATCAAAAAAAATCATCCACCCTGATCAGTAGGCTTCATCCCAGGAATTCAGGGATAGTTCAACATATGAAAACCCATCAATGTAATTTACCATATAAACAAACTGAAAAAGAAAAATCACATGATCATCTCACTAGATGCTGAAAAAGCCTTTGACAAAATCCAACACACTTCATGACAGAGGTCTTAGAGAGATCAGGGATAACAGGAACATATTTAAACATGATAAAAGCAATATACAGCAAACCAACAGCCAACATCAAATTAAATGGAGAGAAACTCAGTGTGATTCCTCTAAAATCAGGAACAAGAGAAGGCTGTTCACTCTCTTCATATCTTTTCAATATTGTACTTGAAGTTCTAACTAGAGCAGTAAAACAACAAAAAGAGATCAAGGGGATACAAATTGGAAAGAAAGAAGTCAAACTGTCACTATTTGCAGATGATATAATAGTTTACATAAGTGACCTGAAAAACTCTACCAGGGAACTCCTACAGCTGATAAACACCTTCAGCAAAGTGGCAGGATACAAGATTAACTCAAAAAAAATCATTAGCTCTACTATATACAAGAGAAAAGGGGGCTGACAAAGAAATCAGAGAAACATCACCCTTTACAATAGCCACAAACAACATAAAGTATCTTGGGGTAATGCTTACCAAACAAGTGAAACACCTATACAGCAAGAACTTTGAGTCTTTAAAGAAAAAAATTAAAAAAGATACCAGAAAATGGAAAGATTTCCCATGCTCTTGGATAGGAAAGATCAACATAGTAAAAATGGCAATCTTGCCAAAAACAATCTATAGACTCAGTGCAATCCCCATCAAAATATCGGCACAATTCTTGAAAGAATAATATTCAACTTTGTATGGAAAAACCAAAGAGCCAGGATAGCCAAAACAGCCCTGTACAATAAAGGAAATTCCGGAGGTATCACCATCCCTGACTTCAAGCTCTATTATAGAGCTATAGTCCTGAAAAACAGCTTGGTACTGGCACAAAATAAACAGGTAGACCAATAGAATCGAATTGAAAATCCTGATATTAACCCACACACCTACGAACACCTGAATTTTGACAAAGAAGCTAAAATTATAAAATGGAAAAAAGAAAGCATCTTCAACAAATGGTGCTGGCATGACTGGATGCTGGCATGTAGAAGACTGCAGATAGATTCATATTTATTGCCATGCACAAAACTTAAGTCCAAATGGATCAAAGACCTCAACATAAATCCAGCAATATTGAACCTCTTAGAGAGAAAGTGGGAGGTACCCTTGAACAAATTGATACAGGATATTGCTTTCTGAACATAACACCAGTAGCACAGACACTTAGATAGACAATTAATAAGTGGGACCTCCTGAAACTAAGAAGCTTCTATAAGGCTAAGGACACAGTCAATAAGACAAAATGGCAGCCCACAGAATGGGAAAAGATCTTCACCAACCCCACATCTGATAGAGGGCTGATCTCCAAAATATTCAAAGAACTCAAGAAGGCAGTCACCAAAATATAAAAAATCCAATTAAAAAATGGGGTACAGAACTAAATAGAGAATTCTCAATAGAGAAATCTAAACTGGCTGAAAGACACTTAAGAAAGTGCTCAACATCCTTAGCCATCAGGGAAATGCAAATCAAAACATCTCTGAGATACCATCTTACTCCTGTCAAAATGGCTAAAATAAAAAACAAGAATGACAGTTTGTGCTGGAGAGGATATGGAGAAAGGGAAACACTCCTCCACTGCTGGTGGGAGTGCAAACTTGTACAGCCACTATGGAAATCAGTATGGCGGTTCCTCAGGAAAATGGGAATCAGTCTACCTCAAGATCCAGCAATTCCACTTTGGGGCATATACCCAAAGATGAACAATCATACAACAATGACATCTATTCAACTGTGTTCATAGCAGCATTATTTGTAATAGCAAGAACCTGGAAGCAACCTAGACGCCCCTCAATTGAAGAATGGATAACAAAAATGTGATACATTTACACAATGGAGTACTCTCAGCAGAAAAAAATAAAATTTTGAAATTCACAGGCAAATGGATGGAACTAAAAGAATCCTTCCTGCGTGAGAGAAAGAAAAACATGGTATGAACTCCTTTATATATGGATATTAGACATAGAGCAAATGATTACCAGCCTACAATCCACACCGCCAGAGAAGCTAGGAAGTAAACAGGACTCTAATGGTGACATACATGGTCTCCCAGAGAAAGGGGAAGGGACAAGATCTCCTGAGCAAACTGGGAGCATCAGGGGAGGGGAGAAGGAATTAAGAGAAAGAGAAGAGGAAAGGAGAGGAGAAGAGAGGAGAGGAGAGGAGAGGAGAGGAGAGGAGAGGAGAGGAGAGGAGAGGAGAGGAGAGGAGAGGAGGACATGAGGGAGCAGGAAGATTGAGTCAGAGGGGAAAATACAGGAGAGCAAGAAAAGAGATACCATAATAGAGGGAAACATTATAGGTCTAAAGAGAAATCTGGCACCAGGGAAAATGTCCAGAGATTAGCAAGGATGACCCCAACTAAGAATCTAAGCAATAGTGGAGAGGCTGCCTTAAATACCCTTCCCCGATAATGAGATTGATGACTACCTTATATGCCATCCTAGAGCCTTCATCCAGTAGCTGATGGAGGCAGAAGCAGAGACCCACAGCTAAGCACTGAACCATATTCCTGGAATCCAGTTGTTGAGAGGGAGGGGGACAAGCAAAGCAGTCAAAACCATGCTGGAGAAACCTACAGAATCAGCTGGCCTGATCTAGTGAGAGCACAGGGACCCCAGGGTGGGGAACATGGGAAGATAGGAGGGAGAGGGAACTGGGATTGATATGTAAAATAAGATTGTTTCTAATTTAAATAGAATTTTATTTATAAAAAAAAAAGAAAAAGGGTTTTGTCTCTATTCCCAGAAGCACCAGTGGGATACTGGCAAGCAACAATGCAACCACACCATCCTCTAGTGCAGAAGTCATGGAAACAAGTGAAGATCATGGAAATTACTTTACAAGCTACAGAGCCGAGATTTGGATGATCATTCCTCTGAGAATGACACAGAAAAAATAAGCTATGATCCCAGCATCCCATTCATTGGTTTAGTCCAATAGGTACTATGCTACTATGTCCTGAGCCAAAACTTTTCTGGCCGTCACTGCTCTGGTCGGGGAAGCAGGAAATGCAGCTGTGCTCGGGTTCCTTGTGTTCTGCATGCACAGGAGCACCATCTCAGCCTGCATCCTTAACTTGGCCGCAGCTGCCTTCTTCATCCTCTGCAGCCAGTTAATCTCATCCATCAGATACTCCAAATACACTTTCATGAACAATTTCCTTTCCGGAGAGTTTATCTTTGTAACAGTCATGCCCTATTGTCACAGTTCTAAGCATGCTCAGTGTCAACATGGAAGGCAGCCTGTTAGTGCTGTCCCCCATTTGGTAGACCTGCTGCATACCAAGACACACCTCAGCTCACCCAAGTGGGGTGCTCTGGGCTTTATCCATGCTGCAGGACTTTCTAGTTGGCTGCTACTCTATCACAGAAATCAGCTAAAGACAGTACAGTATTGGTATCTGGTTGTTTTATTTGTGATTCTTTTAGGGTCCAGCTTGGTCCTGCCAGTTATGGTGTTCTGAGGCTCGTGTCTGCTGCCACTGTATGTGACTGTCCTGCTCACAGTGCTGGCCGTCTTCTGTGGTTCTTCCCTTTGGCATCAACCACTTCCAAACACATTGGTTTCCAATCCATCCTTGTCTTTACCATTGTTACTCTGGACAGATTTTGCAGTGAGTACAGCCCTGTCGTGCCTACTCGCAGTATCATTCCTACAAAAAAAAAAACCTCATGGTTCCTCAATGCCATGGCAGGAATTTATTTTACCCTAGCTCTCTAAAGAGATTTTCCTGAGAATCATTAATCCAGAAGGGGAATACCTGTGCTCTTCTCTACAAAAATACATTTCTTAGGTTTCTATTTTTCCTATTCTCTCATTCTTTTTTTATTTGGCAACATTTCTTTCAGTTTCCCAGCAATGAAAAGAAGCTTTCTCCCAGCCAAAGACCCTTGTTTATAGTTATTTCACACATTATAGTTTAGAAAATATTCCTTATTTTTCTTTTGAGCTATATTACCATGACCATACTGTCTTGTGACATGGGTTCTGTTGCAGGTAGACAGTTAGTTCTGAATAAATGATTGCATAGATCTCACTACATCACAGGGAATCTGGAAAACAGGTCAGTGTGTTTATAAGACTAGTTCTATAAATAACTGTCTCTAATGTAGTTGGAAGTTTGCTCTGCTTCTTAAAATGAAAACTATGGCCTCTATCCTTAAAAACAAGTGTTTGCTAGGATTTTATCAAGCACCCACGAGCTCCCAAAGGAGGGAGGGAACCTACTCAGTTATGACACCTGTGAACCACAGCAATGATCAGCATGGCGCAGTAACTTCACAGGTGCTGTAGTGGCACACATACCTTGGCCATTAACAACAGTTATCTAATTGAATTTAAGGCCCATGCAACAAGAGGAAAAATTACACCTGGTCTCAGAAAATGGGCTGACTACCCAGGGTTAGTGATGACATGGGTCCTGGAGAAGCATTACAACTACCATTTTCCTAAATCAATGTTTCCTAAATCCTAAATATGTGTCCTTGTGCTCACAGATAACTGTAATCATCATCCTTAATCAAGCAAAAATGTTTCTTTGCAAGAGAGACCAATACAGAAAACTACAACCAATCAAGATCCAGCTGTGGCGCCCAGACCCAATGGCTACATCTACAATACAACTTTCTCATCAGATTCTAGAAGAGCTAGGACAGTTTCAATCTCTAGATGGATATCAGTTTGTAACAGTGTATGAGGTCCGTGTTTACTCCTACAATCAAGGTTGCAACCTCTATCGGGTGATGTGGTTTTCAAAGGCACTGTGGGTATTGGCCTTATTGATGTTATGGCAAGGAAAAGCATGCCGTAAATCTGGCAAAACAGACATCCAACCAGATTAATCTGGAAGTCATACATCCAAGACAATATAAAGATTGATACAGGTTAAGAAAAAAATGTATCATTAACACAAGATTAAAAATGAATATATGAATTAAATGTTGATTCATCTACCTTTATAAAATCATAAGGGGTGGCATAAGATCCTCTGGAGCTGGGGTTCCAGGCAGCTGTAAGTCACTGAGTAGTGTATGGAAACTGAGAGTAAAACATGGTTCCTCTGCCTAAGCCACAAGCACTCTAAATCGCTGAAGCCTCTCTCCAGCTAAGGCATTTTCTCTTATTTTTTATTTTATTTTCCTTGATGATAAACATTGTGACTAGAGTCAGATTGATTCTCAAGGCAGTTTTAGTTTGTATGTATCAAAAATATTGGGAATTCTCAAATCAATAACTTAAAGATGCACCTCAGGGCCCTTTTAAAAGAAGATCAATACCCAGAAACAATGGATGGAAAAGATAATCAAAACAGGAAATTAATAAGCTACAAATAAAAAAAATGCAAAGATTAATGAAACAAAGAATGAATCAATGAAGAATTAACAACCCTTTAGTCATATTAACCAAAAGAGAGCAGTCTCATTAAGAAAATTGGAGAAGTAAAGAAGCTATGACAATAGACACTGAGGAAATTTAGATTAATTTTAAGAGCTGAGCTCTTGAGAGTAGTTTTCGTTGTTTTACTTGTTTTTATTTTCCAAAGGTGTTCTCACCTTGGTATCTCAAGCTGTTCTAGAAAGAAGGAGATGGCCTGAACTGGAAGGGATCTGGAGTGTCTCATGGGGGAAGTACTAGTCAGGCAGAGTTGAAGGGAAATGACAAGAAGCAGGGAATGAGTTCAAGGCTTATAGGAGAGAATCACCCTTCCCACCTCAGGTCTAAAGAAACTGTTTAAGCAACAGTGACAGGAGAGGGAGCGTAGCTATAGTTGTATAGGTAGGGGAGAGCAGAGAGGTGCAGAGGCATGGACACTGGCAGCACTGAGCTCTGTGGACAGCCCAGATATGAGAAACACAGGTAGTTTGCCTTTTATCTTCCAGGCTCCTGGGGGTGCGATTCAACCAGAAGCTGTGAGGAAAATGCCTCACTAATGAAAGGCATAGAAGCCAGCCTACCACTATGTCAAGCAGGATATAAGCACAAAAAAATTCTCTTGGCAAACAGGACTTATATTTCCCTGCATCCTGGAATTTTCTGTATCTCAACAGCTATGGATTTTCACCTCTTCACCGTCAAGCGTTGTTTGCCTTTTGGTGTGTGGTGTTTTCAGAGTCTAACTTTAAATGGGATGTAACTTTAAAAGGCAAGGCATAATAAGGGACATAGCATTTGCAACTCTGGCAGAAACCCATAAAAATAATGACTTAATTAAGGAGCAATTTAGACCTAGGCTAGATACTCTGTAGTATCAGTCAACAGAATCGGTTCCAAATTGCAATTCCCAAAACCTATATGTGTGACCTCATTCTCACAGTCACTAATGGCTCCCATGCAAATCAGAATTTTGTCAGGAGGTGGAGGGAGATGGGAAATATAAGCTATCCACCTTCAATAAGTCTCAACACCCAGGGACGGTCACATTTATGCTTCTGTGCTTTTGCTCAGTGATGACTACATGGTACCTCCTGTCACCATGGGAAACGGATAACTGGGAGCTTTTCCGATACAAAAACTCTCAGAATTATTACAAGAGGTAAATTAAACAAAGGTGGCAGTCCCTGCTGTCTCTGAGGTTATGTATTCACACAAAGATGATTTAGGAACTCTCCAGTACTTGTAAATAATATAACACGAGGAATGTAAAAGCTTCAAACAGTGCGCTGATGCAATGGGCGCAGGGCACAGGACCCAGGGTGACTGCATGAAAATATGGGCACCAAACTTAAGAAAACTTTTGACAGTTTGAGAAATACAAATCAGAGAACAGGGACCCATATCTATGGACTTGAATCGATTCAATACCAGAACAGGTAACCTTCTAGATGAAAATGTAGATAAACTTTAGGGAAGGCCTCTCACCTCTAGAATTTGTTCAAGAGAGTTTCTAGAGTAGAAACATTGCTATTACCATCAACACCAATAACATTATTCTCATCCTCACTAGTATTTCTTCAGTGCTTTCTATAGTCTGTGTAACCTGTGTGTGTCTCCTTATGGCACGATATTATTTGATGGCCACATTAGCTGTATAACATCAAAGGGAGATGCTGATATGCAGAAAAGTGTAAATGTCTCCTAAAGTAACCCAAGCAGTAAGTCACAGAGCCTGCCTCAATCTCACATCAAAATTACTCTAAAATCCAACTGTAATCACTGTTTACATTATATGCCTATATCTTTGTTTCTAGGGGAAGATTGCCTTGTCTCTGCCCCATCTGTAGCCCATACTCCAGCCCAGCAATGCCCTCTGGATAACTGTGATAAAGCCATCAAGGTAGAAGAAGCAATTATATTAATTAGTGCAGCCCTCATTATCTAAAGGTCTAATCTGATATCCATAAAGTTCTAATATTACAAACTTAAGTAGGAAAATATCATGTGAAACCACAAAAGATTTCAAATACCCAAAGCAATTCTAACAAGAAACAATGCTAGGAATTTCACAATATCTCATCTCAAACAAAACCAAATATTCTTAGTAACAAAAATTGCATGTTATTGACACAAAAACAGAGAGAGAATAGAGTGCCTGGGAACACATGTACAGACCTATTTTTTGCGATGGGTTCTTATGGGTATAAATGAGAGAAAGCCCATCACAAGAAGGTCAGACAGCTTCTATCCTGAACACTTCTGTTTCAAAGGGAAGCTTAGAGTTCAGTGTCTCTAGAGAGACTAACAGTGGGTATTACTGCTGTCACCACAGGGCAACTCCGTTCATTGCCACTGATCACAATCCTGTGTGCCAGGAGTAACTTTCAGGGGTTACCTGAAATAAGAGCAGGGCTCAAAGTCAGGCAATTTTGCTGTACTTTAAGGATGAGAAGCTAAAAGCACATTTGGAAGCTTACAATGTCTACAATACTTATACTGTGAAAATGTCAAGGAAACGGAAAAAAATTAAAAGTGTTTATGGAATCAGCCTTATTTGGTTTTGTTTGTTTCACTGAATCTTTGAAGATATGACTTCTTTTCAAGACATCTACTTTCACTTGGTAATTATACAGCCTCACTGCAAAACACTCAAAAGTACAGCAATGTTTACAGATGAAAATATAAAACCTTGTAAACTCATCTCCAAGAGATATCCATAATGGCTTGAATCCAGGTTGCACCTATTTGAAATATGCTTGTTCTCCTTATCAACACGTGGGAAACATAAGGTTAGTATCAGTTTGCTACTAAAGACTCACTATGGTGTGCAGTTTCTCCATCTGCAAGTGACGATATTAGAAGAGCTTACACTAGGATGGTTTACAGCTCCAGTGAGCTGTGGGCATATGCAGCCCCTCGTGTCTGCATGTTCTCTCCTCTCCCCAAAATGCTGAAGCTTGGATCACTGAAATGTTCCACAACAGACTTTGAAACTGCCTCCTTTCCAAATCCACTTTCAGAACCCAGGACAGCTCCCTGTCTTGGAAAATGGCGTCCAGACACATTCAATGGCTTTGATTCACAGCATCCTTAAAGGCCCGAGACTCTGGACAAGTTACTGTTGAAAACTTCCCAGATCAGTTTCATCAAGTGTAGTGAGGAATCATAATCCCCAGCTAGAAGAAAATGGTAAAGGTCATTTCTCCCGAATTTGCAACCTTCTAAATCAGGGACTTTGTGCTGTTCACAACTACATCAACTAGGGAACTTTCTGGAACATGGCATATACTCAGAGACTAACAGTCATTTGAAGGAGCCTAATGTTAATTACCCCTGTAGGTTACAGCAACATTAAGACACACTCTGCTTGTAGCAACTAAGATCCGATTGCCTCCTTAATACTCCTATCCACTGTGTCATTAGGAGCTATGTATACCTAGAGGAAGGCAGTGTGGAGTTTTATACATTCGCACCCCAACTCAGCAACAGTTGAGGGACAGAGAAGACGAAGCAACTAAACAAAGCTCATTTCCGAGACGGGAAGCAGATGCTCATAATTTCCCTCCCAATGTATAAACACATCTTTTTTTACAAGACATTGATTCTCATTTTTATTCTTATGATTTAGACACATATTTTTGAAAGAATGTATTAAATATAGTATCTGTAACTTCCACACCTGTCACTAGGGGGCAGAGGTGTTGTTTAAATGGCCATCTCCCTGAAGGAGTCCCTAAGAAGATTAATACTATGCTGCACTTAATTTAGATATCTTGAAACTTCTATACTGGCTTCCATATTAACTCTCCTAATTTACATTTTCATGAATAACAGTATTGCAAGGGTCTTCTAAAAGAGGCCTAAAGGGAAGGATAAATGAGGTTCACATAGGCTATATATGTGATAAAGAAGGAAAATATTTGAAGAAATGAAGGGAATGAGTAAGGGGAAGTGGAAGAGGAAGTTGGGAAGGATTAATAAAAAATAAAGTGCAATAATATATATATATATGTGTGTGTGTATGAAAATGTCACAGTGACAGCAACTTATTTATGTGTTAACCTAAAATTATATATGCATATACAGAGAGGGGGAGGGAGACAGACAGACAGACAGATACAGACAGACAGCTTCTGCACAACAAAGGAAACAGTTAACGGTAAAGAGACAGCGTATCTTGGGAGAAAGCATTAACAGGCCACACATCCAGTAAGAGTAATATCCAAAATATTTAAGAAGCTCAATTTAGTGGAAAGAAAGCGATATGGCCAAAAATACTCACAGGAACCCAAGCTTGAGGTAGACTTTAAAATTCTTTTAAGCTTCATGTAAAAATTGTATTTATTTAGTATGATCATCTATTCGTTGAATAAATAAACTTAAAACATAGTATATTTAAACAGTGCCAAGCATAAAATGGGAATATATTTTTAACTTTATATTAGCTGGTCAGTCTTTTGTCCCAATCTCATTGAGCAGTGCCAGAATTTTCTCCTTTCTTGTCTGTCTCCCCATAGTTACTACTGAGACCTGCTGTCACGAACAACACTAATTTTTACATCTGTGTAAAGAACAAGATGACAGGCAACCCCTTCATTCTAGTCAAGAGCTGTCATAGGGATCCATTGTTTCCAAAATTACACTATACTACATATCTGTAGGGAGTAAAAGACAAAACAAGAGACCACCCTGGAAAAGGAAGGGCTAACTCATGAAGAGACTGTTTTCAAGTTGGACTGAATACAGTTTGCAGTACATTGTGAAGCACCCTAAGGCAAGTAGTAGTGTAACCCATTTCTGCCCTTAGGCTTAAAGGGGCAGGCAAGGGCATAGGTGTCAAAGAGAAAGCCACCCTGGCTATAGCTGCAGTAGCAGCATAAGACCAGACAGAACAGGTACTGCCATTGTCCACATAGAGCCTGTGGGGAAATGAGTGCCTTGTTCAGGAAGTCAGGAATGGGTAAGACAAAAGTCCTCTTGGCAATTGGGACTGGGTAAGACAAAAGTCCTCTTGGCAACTGGGACTGGGTAAGATAAAAGTCCTCTTGGCAATTGGGACTATCCCTCACACTTCACCAAATTCTCTCACATAATCATACATCCTTGGTCTGTCTCTATCTGAATCTTACTGGATTAGCTCTTATCTCCATCAGTTTTCCCTTTTTAAGATTCTCAATACCTTTCTCTAACTTTTAAAAAGCGTCTCGCAAATGGAATGTAACATTAAAAGTTAAATCATGCTGCATTTCATTGGAATGTAAGTTTCAGAGCTCTAATGGAAACCCATTAAAATAATGGCATAAATAAGGAAGCAACCTAGACTTCAGCTAGATACTGTGGGTCAACAAAAACCATTCCAAATTGCGGTTGCCCAAACCTAGATATGTGATGTCATTCTTATGGCCATTAACGCCTCCTAAGAACATTTACATTTACAGCTGAGATGAGAAAATGGTACAGGAAATGGTGACTATGGACCTGCAGTTGATCTCATGTCCCTAGAGTTGATAACATCACTTCCTGTCCTATGCCATTGGTCAGTGCTAAACACTTGGTACCTTTGAACACAAGGGGAGCTAAGAAATGTGGTCTTTTCTGGTATAAAAAGTTCAGAGTCGTTACATAATATGAATCAAATGGGAGTCACACCAATGAATACAGTCCCGGGATATGCTGCTCAGATCCTGTGCTCATATGAAATTAAAAGTACAGCATGAGAAAAGGAAAGACGGAGGTAAAGAGATGTAGAAAGATTGTAAAGGGCAGAGACTCCAGAAATCTGTTCTAACGCTGTCTGCTAAAAGTGGCAGGAAAGCTACACACGTGATACGGCAACCGTGCGGATGCCTAAATAAGATCCAAATGACAATGAACATTCTGACATGGAAGGAGAAAATCTCACAGGGACCCATGCCTAGAAAAAGAACTAACTGCAGGCAATTAAGGACTGCTGAGGGAGAGTTCATTTTCCCCAGTCACGGACCCCTAACTGGTTACAAACAACACCTACTTTTCATCCCTGAAATAATGTACATACAAGCAACCTACGAAGTGGCGGCAATAGATTATATGTGTGCATGTATTCCTACAAGTGTATAACAGTAATAACTAAAGAAAAGGAGGCCATTGAGTTTGAAAGGGTATAAAAGGGGCTTGGGAGAGGCTGAAGGTACAAGGCCCCAGAGGAGATGAAGACAGGAAAGGAAAAGAAAGAAATGCTGTAATTATATTTTGACTTAAATATTTAAATAGGAAAAAAGCAACAGGCCCTGAGGCTGCCAGCTGAGTCCAGCTTCACAACATGTGGGGCCACGGGCTAATCACTCATCCTCTGAGCGACAGCCCCATTCTCCGTAAAGAGATGAAAGTGCTTCCATGTCACAGGCTTGGAATGGGCTAAAGGAGAAAATGCCTGCTAAACTCCATCGCCTTCCAGGTTTGAACCAGATGTGAGCTGGTCATACCTTCTGAGTAGAAATCCTTCTAAGCATTTCTCTACGTCCAAACCCGGCGCTTCACCTGTGTCCTCCTCCGGTTCCTCTCACACACAAAAAGAAGGTTTTTTTTTTTTCATCTGAAATCTAGTTTTCCTAAGGTTGTCTTGAGGGGAGGGGGAGTGTTTACATTGCACCTCACTAAGCAATCTTCTCTAGATATTTCTCTTCTTCAAATGGCATCCTTTTCAGTGGTACCCAGACCTCCCCTCACTGACCCCTCCCCCATGTTTCTGAGTAGATCCACTCAAATACAAACCCAAAGCCACACACACTGGGCACCAAAAGGTTTCTAAAGTTCTCAGAAAGGACTCACTGGGTATTAACTTTAAAAGCAAATAATGGTCCGATTCGGTTATTTAGACCCATGTCAGTAATTACTCCAAAGACAGAAAGAAGTGTTCACAAAAATACTTGAATGCGATTTCCTACATCTCATTCCAGTTATGTGTTCTTGTGGCTTTAATTGTATTTTTATTTTTCCAATTAATCCACGTATTCTGTTACCACCAGGCTCCTCGCTCATGCATTCATTCATTTGCTGAGTAGAGAGATCATAGTGGGCAGTGCTCACAGCTAGACACTCTGGCTTCTGTCTTCAGCCCCTGGCAGAGTGAGTCATTTGTAACCCATCAGGCTCAGCAACCGTCACATCTGTTCTAGCAAAGGTCATCATAAGACTCTCAAGCCCATAGAGCTGCATCTTCCCTGAAACAGGAATAATAAAAACCCAGAGACAAACACTGTGCTTCCAAATGAAAATCAGAGAAGCAAAGCAGCCGGCCACTATCGCTTACCTCTACCTCAGACTGAAAGGACTGTCCTCTGCTTAGTGTGGCTGGAGAATAAATCTCTGAGACTGAGTGCTGAATGCCGTACCCCTATCTTCTACAACTCTCTAGAACTGGGATCAAAGGCACGGGATCCCAAGTGCTGAGATCTCCTTTGTGTGAACTATTTCCCTTTTATATTAATTTACTAATGTAGCCCTGGGTGGCCTTGAACCCACAGAGACCCATCTGTCTTTGTCTACTGAGTCCTGGGTGTGTGTCACCACTGCCAGCTTCTACAGCTAACTAGTGTAGCTGGTGGCATTAAAGGTGCATATCACCATTGCCTGGCTCTATGGCTGTGACTGGCTTTGCATTTTGATCTCCAGTGGATTTATTAAGTCATAATCAATATATCACCACACTTCCTTCTCCTCTTTGTCTACTCTTAGTTATAAAGGTACCAACATCACCCCTCATCTTCCTAAATTTCTGCAATCGAGACAGAACGTCTATTCCTGGGTAGAGCAATCCTTGGGTCTTTGGCACAAGCCTTTCTCAAATCAGCAGTGGATCCATGTTGCAAAGAAAGCACAATATTATGGTCAAACATGACCTCAGTTTGAATCTCTCTGTTCATGAATACTTTAGATTTGGTAAGTCATCTGTCCTCTGCATTCATCTGTTTCACTATCCTGGAATACAGGTTCAGTAATTTC
>JANBXA010000732.1:6325000-6462500 GCA_030556225.1 Cricetiscus sungorus
GCGCAAGAAGCCAGACCATAGGAGATAACGTTTATAAGCCTTACTATCTACAATGAACTAGAGTAGATAATAATGAAGAAAGCACATGCACTGGATAGGTTGTACTCTGTGTAATAAGGGAATTCAGCTGATCCGCCTCTCAAAATGAGTAACTAAAAGCATAAATATGACTTTTCTCTTCAGAGGTAATGAAAGCAATGAAAATAGAAAGTGCAGCAGGCGTGGCATCTGGAGAATGGGGATGAGGACAAGCTCACTTTGCTTGCACTTGTCTGTCAGTTACAATAAAAGGACAGCTACAGGT
This sequence comes from Cricetiscus sungorus, assembly GCA_030556225.1. NCBI lineage: Eukaryota > Metazoa > Chordata > Mammalia > Rodentia > Cricetidae > Cricetiscus > Cricetiscus sungorus. The sequence goes on from JANBXA010000732.1 coordinate 6,325,305, forward strand.
CGATTGTGATTAGCTGAAGAAGACAGGAAAGAACAAAACGGTCTGGCCTTGGGGATTCTTTAGAGACACTACAATACACTTTAGTTATAAATCTCACAAGCAGCTCAATTTATCTAACATTGTTACTGCCCGGGCTCATAATTGGCAATTAAAGCTTCAGAATGGCACTCATTTACAGAGATGGGGGGGGTCACCACGTAAGGTGGGATGGGAGAGGCTCATACATGAGTGGAAACTGGGAAGTCATCCAGGATATCTCAGTGAAGAATGGTGTCTCACATTGATTTGGTCTCTTATTAACCCTCAGTTCTTGTACAAGAAATCACATGGGCTGCCCAGCATCTATGTAAGTCTCACTAGGTCACCAGCTCTTACTGAAGCCCCTATGAGCATCTCTTAGTGGGAATAAAGGATGCTCTGGCATCCTCAACGCCAGAAGACTCTCTGTATTCAGGACAGATAGCTCTCCAACTCCTGACAGAAGATTCGAAAGAAAGGTAAGGATTTGTGTCGAGAAATGTTTGTTTGCAGGGTTTGTTAAGAATTTTGTTCAAGAGGGAACTGGGATCGATATGTAAAATAAAAGAAAATTAAAAAAAAAAAAGAACTTTGTTCATTGAGGATATGTTCACATCCTTCTGTTTCTACCGTGAGAAACTGCATGTCAGGACCATGGACTTTCTCCAGGGAAAGAAGGCATGAGGCTTCCTTATGAAAACAGAATGAGCAGATCTCCATAAGATTACCAAGACCAATGGCATTTCTTCTATTCTGGTTATTCAAATATGTTGCTATGGGGAGAATGATGTATCTTACATTCCTTTCAAGGTAAAAGTTGATGTGGTAAAAGTTGTGAAGGTGCACGCTTCCTTGACCTTAGTATGTGGGAGAATGCAGTATTTCATTCGCTTAAAGTCAGACTGGGCTACACAATAAGTTGCAGCCCAGCCTGGGGTACATGGAGAGACTCTGTCTCAAAAGTAAATCATTAAAAGGGAAGGATGAGTCAAGATGGCATTCAGATCTTGCTTCCCAGACAGACTGCTATAAATTTAGTGGGTTTTGCTGTTTTATTTGCTTTTCAATGCTATTCTCCTGTGTATATCTGAAATCTGAGAAGGTGCCAGAAGAAAAAAAAATGCTAGCCCAAATTGAAATTGAAACAGTTCCATGAGCTGTTTGCAGTGATGGACAGGGTTAAGGGACACTGATGATACTCAGCACTAAGTAGGGCACTATGTCTAACCCTAAACACAGCCAGGGAGGTAAGAAGCGGTTCCTAGAGAGAGAATAAGACCTAGCCGTAATTTTAAGACAGGATGGTCGTGCATGTGGGGTCACCGCCTTTGCCAACTCACAGCCTCACAGGTCAAGAACCAGGAGCCAACACCTCAAATCTGCCCTCCTCCCTCCAGCCTCCTGCTGTCTCCCAGAGACCCCGAAGCCACATGTTCACATCAAAGGGCACTGTGTCCAGACAACAAAGATCCTGATTTCCATCCCACACTCTCCAGCCAACTAAGGCTCTGAGAGCTTGTCTAGAAAAGCGACGCTCACTTCCTGGTGCCTCTCTGCCACCAAATAGGAGGGTGTATCCTCCGTCCACACCTCCTCTCTAGGTGTGTCCTCTAATAGGAGTCCCGTCCACTCTGTGAGGCAGGAGCCACTGGAGCGAGATGTCTGCCCTTGGTGAGCGTCTACCCATATCCCTACAGTATACTGACGTGTATTATAGTGTCTCTAAAGAATCCCCATGGCCCGACTTTCTTTTTAGGTCTTTCCTGTCTTCTTCAGCTAATCACAGTCGACCTGTAGCTGTCCTTTTATTGTAACTGACAGACAAGTGCAAGCAAAGTGAGCTTGTCCTCATCCCCATTCTCCAGATGCCACGCCTGCTGCACTTTCTATTTTCATTGCTTTCATTACCTCTGAAGAGAAACGTTATATTTCTGCTTTTAGATCTTCATTGTGAAAGATGAATCAACCTTTAACCTACTCCCTTCCCCACCTCTGGAGTTTGTTTCTGCTATATTTTATTTAACCCATAATTGTTTATGTCAAACGTAGGTTTAACTTGAAAATTAACCCCAGGCTTTCCTCTCTGTGTATAATAAATAGTCTGTGACGTTAGAATTGTAGGCCTGAGCAAAAGAAAGAACACCAAGCGACCTACATCCCTGGGATCCGTCCACGGTGTTAAGAGCAAATCAGTCACCCTCTCTGTTCCAATGCCATCTTCTAAAAGTTGAGAAAAATGTTAATTCTTATCCCCTCTACTGTTGAAAGACCCCAAAGAAAGTCCCTGTTGATTTCATATCAGCTGTTATTTCTACAGATAGCATGTGCGTGTGCGTGTGTGTGTGCACACGCGCATGTGTGTGCACGTGTGTGTGCATGTTTGTGCACGCATGTTTGCGTGTGTGTGGGCGTGCATGCATGTGTGTGTGTGTGCTTGTGTATGTACATGTGTGTGCATGTGTGTGTGCACGTGTGTGCCTGTGTGTGTGTATATGTGTGTGTGCCTGTGTGTGCATGTGTGTGTGCATGTGTGTGCATATGTGTCTGTGTGTGTATGAGTGTGTGTGTGTGCCTGTGTGTGTGCCTGCGTGTGTGTGTGTATGTGTGTGCGTGCCTGTGTGTGCGTGTGTGTCTGTGTATGTATGTATATGTGTGTGTATGTGTGTGTGTATATATGTATGTGTGTGCCTGTGAGTGTGCATGTGTGTCTGTGTGTGTGTATGAGTGTGTGTGTGTGTGTGTGCCTCTGTGTGTGTGTGTGCGTGCCTGTGTGTGCGTGTGTGTCTGTGTATGTATGTATATGTGTGTGTGTGTATGAGTGTGTGTGTGTGCCTCTGTGTGTGTGTGTGTGCCTCTGTGTGTGTGTGTGTGTGTGTGTGTGTGTGTGTGTGTGTGTGTGTGTGGTCTCTATATTCTAAGTCCTACATTACCCTTCAATGGCTCCTCTCAAACAAAGGCTTTCCTCCCTGCAAAGGAAACGCCACTAAGGGTCTCCTTGGGAGGAAGAAGGACTCCGTTCACGTTGCTCACTTCACACCAATTAAGTCTCCCTGTGTTGTTTGGTTTTAATTCCACCACATCTTCTCCTGGCAGTCAGACCTCACCCTCCTTCCTTTGTTCTTTATGTTGCTGGGCAATTCAGCCCAAACTGTCACTCTATCCCAACCCAGCCACAGATACATACACAGTTTATATACAAAAATAGCCCAACATGCTCAGCCAAGTCATAATGAGTCCTTGTGCTGTGGGAGAAATCAGGGTTCCCTGAGTAAGAAAAGAATTTTAAAACAACGCCTTCAAAAAAGATGATAAAAATAGACCCAGAAGGAAGCTCAGTGACAGTTTTCTTAGACTTTCAGAGCCAAACAACAGAGTGGACAAGCTTTAAATCTGGTCAGCTGCCGCACGGAGGAAGATGGAGAGGAGCAAAGAAAGAAATAATTCCTTTCGAGTTAGATTCCAAGGAAGCTGCCACGTCCGACAATGGAAGTTGAAAAGAAATACTCCTTGGGAGAGGAGGATGAGGGTTTCAGCGATGAGTGAGAACGTCCAGAGTGTCAGGAAAGGCTTGGGCTTTTGTCCCATACGCAGAGGTGGGTATGCTTTCCTGAGTTAGCGTATGCTCAGAGAATCAGACAAGCCTAACTGTGAGGGAAGCTCGGAGATAAAGGGAATTGTCATTCCTTCCACCACCTTAGCAATCTCTTGTCCAGGTGACTGACAAACACAGCTCGGTGATCTCTTACGGGGGGAGATAAAAGGACGTGATGTTTTAATCCGTTGAGCAGATCAGTGTCATGCCTCCACACAGAGTTAGAGGGAGAACTCGGAATCCATTCTTTTGACCGAGAGGAAGCATCTTTCCTTTAATGGACCTCAACAAAACCCGGATATTTCCACCTTTTCTGTGGTATTTTGAGTCCTAGGGAGGCGAATGTGATGCTTCCCTTTCTGGGTTACCAGGGGAACAAGGAGAGAGCCCAAAGCTGAGCATAGGAGAGGGGCCCATCCTTGTTTATTGGGAAATTTTTCTAAACATATAGAGCTTCCCATGACAGTCACGAAGAAAAAAATATTATTCAGCTTGCTTTATTTAAATGTCCTAGCACCTGTAAATGTGCTTCGTTTTATATTAATTAAATATGTAATTTACTTACATTTGACCTACATAGCCCACTCTGGTCATACTCCTCCTCCACCCACTCATTTGGGACCAAATACCAAGAACACAGAAACCCGCACATAGAGCTACATCCTCACAGACAGACTTCTTCTTCCTGTCTTCAAGGGGCTACATGGAAGCCACCTTCATTATCTGTCCTAAAAGTCAGACTCTCTTACATCCTCAAAGCATCTCCTACACCAATAGTCATGGCTATGACTGGAGGTTTTCTTTACCATTTTTAATGGCAGTAGCCGAGAGAGAATGTCTAGCCCAAGGCAAGGCACTGCTGACCAAAGTCCTGTTTCCTCACATCTTATCCCAGACTTACCTTAAGAAATTCTGGAGACATGATGTGGTGTCTGGCATGGACTGTTGGAGTCTGTATGAATGTCGAGCCTAGAGAATGTCCCTTTGTCAGTAAAGGAGAAAAATATAATATTTAGTGCCGATTGGAACCTGGCCAATCTAAAGTGTAGACACCCCAGCTTTTAAAAATAAGTGTGTGCTGTTTCTTCCCCTGTGACACAAAGACAGTGATCCTAACACCACGCGGTGGTCCTGACAATGAGGGAGCCTGTTCTGTGGGGGCTTGTGTCTCGGCTGGGTTCCCAGGAGCACTACTGAAGGTTCCAGTAAACTCAGTGGGGGGAACCCAAGTTACAGCAGTGACCGAAACTAAGAGCATTTCTCTGTGGTGCTGTCTAGTTTTATGTTAACCTAACACAAGCTAGAGTCCTTTGAGAAAAGGGAACCTAGGTTCAAAAAACTGAACCCCACCCACCCTCCCAGGCCTGTAGGCCAGTCTGGGAGAGGTTTTCTTTACTAACGGTTGATGGGGGAGGGCCCAGTCCATTATGAGTGGTGTCACCCGTGGTCCCGGCGGTTCCGGGTGCAGGCTGAGCAAGTCCTAAGCGGCAAGTCAGTAAGCAGCACCCTGCATGGCTTCTGCTTCAGCTCCTGACTCCAGCCTCCTTCTTTGAGCTCCTGCCCTGACTTCCCTCGGCCATGGAGTGGAACCTGCGTGTTATAAGCTGAAACGAACCTTTCCCTCCCCGAGCTGCTTTTGTTCGTGGTGTTTGATCGCAGCGATAGAAAGCCTAGGACATCCGTATTTCTACAAGGCTCCTCTGCTAAGGAGCGCTCAAGCCTTCATCGCTGCCCTGTTTGGACTGGCAGGAGACACTGTAGTGTTCTAAATCCTGAGCTTCAGAATGCTCAGGGACGCATTCTCCATCAGTATCTGCAACCAGGAAAGACCGCCCCCCTCTCCCTGTGCTGCTGCATTGTGGGACCCCTGGTTTAACTCGCCCACATATTGTACCCTGCCACTTCCCCGGTCCCAGTGACTGGCTCCTGGTGATGAACTGTTCCTATCCAGTAGGCTGTAGTAGGCCCGAACACACTCAGCACGCACTATTTCTTGCCTATGTATGGCCTATCTAACACACTCAGCACGCACTATTTCTTGCCTATGTATGGCCTATCTAACACACTCAGCACGCACTATTTCTTGCCTATGTATGGCCTATCTAACACACTCAGCACGCACTATTTCTTGCCTATGTATGACCTATCTGTGTTGCCCTGTGGGCCCTGCTCTGGGCAATGCCTTTGCTGCTGAGCAACCTGCACAAGCACCTCTGTGGCTCGCTGTTTAGAGGCTTGTCCGTTACTGTGTGTTCTCTGAGTCTACCCTGCCTTACTGGACGGGACTTTATGTGATTCCCGACAGATGCTATGGAGCAAGCTACATGTGACCCCTGAGTTCACAGTGCTGGCATCCCTCCTCTGTATCCCGCCATCTATCGTGGTTTCTGGCATCCCATAATCAGATTAACGTTATGATTTAAAGTTAGCATTGTTCACATCTTGTCTACTATTATCAGCATCAAGCCATCTTCCACTTCCTTTTGAATCGTTAGTCCGGCCAGAGCATCAGAGAAAGCAACGTCAGTCTGCAAAGCTGACTCTTAACAAGAAGTCTTAGACAACATGTCTTAGGCGCAGAAAGAGCAAGAAAATCTTTTCTTAACAAGCTAAGGCGATCAGGCTTTGGTAGTGCACACCTTTAATCCCAGAACTCTGGAGGCAGAGGCAGGTGGATCTCTGTGAGTTCAAGACCAGCCTGGTCTACAAGAGCTAGTTCCAGGACAGCCTCTAAAGCCACAGAAAAACCATGTCTTGAAAAACCACAAAAAAAAAAAAAAACTATTTAAAGAAACTACGAAGATGTCTGAATCCTGCTAAAGTCATCATCTTTTATCTACTAAGGTTGGTTTGAAATTTCAGCTCATTAAAATTGCAGATATAATAGCATATATAGACATGTATGAGTGTGTGTGTGTGTGTGTGTGTGTGTGTGAGAGAGAGAGAGTGGGTGGGTGGATGGGTGTGTTATTGTGTAGGTTGATAGATAATGAGAGAAGAGAGAGGAGAGAAACAAATATAAGAGAAAAAGAAGAGAAAGAAATGTTTATTTATACATTGTGGCTACCTTCACACAACAACGAAGTTAGCTATTTGTGGCAGAAACCATATAGCTACAAGTACTAAAATACTGTCTTTCACTTTATCTAAACATTAATATATATATATATATATGTTAGTTTCTGGTCTAGTGACACTCACACCTACTTCTGAGGGAGTTCTACACCACTAGTGTGGGTCCTCTAACTTGGTTTTTCAATTTTGAAATGATTTTAACTGCGTCTTTTGCATTTGCTCATAAATTGTATAATAATCATTCCAAGCTGTCACAGAAATATCCTGTGGTATTTTGTTGTGTGTATATTGGATCTGTTGATTAACTTGCTGTAAGAATGAAGTTGATAGGTAAAAAGGGGGCCATAGAAGAGATGCATGTGGAAGGCCCCAGGAAGGAAAAAACAGTTCTGATCTCCTGGGTAAACGGGGCAGGGGAGGGGATGGTGGACAGAAACATGAAAATCAAGAAGGACCAAGTTGGGGGAGGGACAGAGTGGGGGAACAATTAAAGAGATATCTTCATAGAGGGAGACATTGCGGTGCTAGACAAATTCTCAGGAATCCACAAAGATGACCCCAGCTAAGACTCCTAGCAAACGTGGAGAAGGTGTCTAAACAGGCCTTCCCCTTTACTTAGGCTGGTGACTACCCTAACTGTCATCATAGAACCTACATCCAGTAACGATGGAAGCAGATGCAGTGGCCCACAGCCAAGCACGGGGCTGAGCAGTTGAAGAGAAGAAGAAAAGATCATATGATGATCAAGGGTGATCAGGACCGTGATTGGGAAAACCACAGAGACAGCTGACCAGAGCTAATGGGAGCTCAGGCTCTGAACTGACAGCTGGGGATCCTGCATGGGACAGAACTAGCACTCTGAATGTGGGGGACAGTTACTTGACTTGATCTGTTGGGGGAGGGGCTGGCAGTGACACTGGGACCTAACCCAGGGACATGAACTGGCTTTTTGGAGCCTACTCCCTAGGATGGGATACCTTGCTCGGCCTTAATACAAGCTTGGTCCTGCTCCAACTTGGTATGTCAGACTTTGTTGACTCCCCAAGGAGGGTCTTACCCCCTCTGGGGAATGGATGAGGGGTGGGATGGTGGTAGGTGATGGGGGTGGAGAAGGGGAAGAAGGGGGAACTGGGGTTGGTATGTAAACTGAAAAGTATTTTTTTTAAAATAAAATAAAAAAGAATAAAGCTGAAGGCAAAATGAAAATCCAAGGGAACTGGAGATGCCAGGGCCATGGGACGTTTTCTGGAGCTGCTGCAGGTAGAGGACACAGACGGCGCTTCAGAAAGGCTGCATGGGCTGCAACTGGAGGTCACCCCACAGTGCCACGTGGCCTTGGTGATGGATACGAAGATGTAGGATTTAGTGTGCACACTAGTGACGGCTCCTTGTTGCTGTGGGCCCACACTTGCTTGGTATTCTCATGGTCCTCTGATTTAGAATGAGAATGTTGGCCCTATGCCATTGTATGCTGGGGGCTTCTACATTTGACTTTTCATGCTGTTTTTATAGGGAATGGCAGCTAAGAAGTTAAGTCTGAGTCTCAAAAGGAATTTGTGGGTGTTGGCTGCTGAGCAAGCTAACGCTGCGGAGATTAGCGGGGTGGATTGCTGCATCTTCAGCTGTACACGGGGCATCTATGTTAAGTAGAATTATGACTATGCTACTCAGAATGACGTTTAGGGAATGCACTTGGGTGCAAAGTTGATGTGGTTTGGGTTTTTAATGGGTAAACGTGACTGACAACTTCACTGGGTAAAGGAAATTCTACACAATTACTAAATCACACTTCTTAATGTGCCTGAGAGACCGCTGTAGACAAGTATCAAAACAGGGAGTCCAAGAGGGAACGTGTGTGGTCTCATCCAAGAAGCTGAGTGCCCAATGTAACAAAATGGGAGGAAGGGAGAAGCTAGCACGGACATCCATCTGCATGTCCTGACCTCCACTAGATGAGCCCCTCCCGTCCTGACGTTTAACCTCACCACATACCAGAAGCAGTAGGTTTTGTATTTGTGACTTTGTCCCTTGCTTTCTTTCCTCTTGGGACCTGGTATTAGTTTCCCAGGTGTGAGCTGTCCTTTTTTTCTATTTAGTATCTGCATGCGCCTCTCCATTAATATAACTATTTTAATACAAAAGCTTTAATTAGAAAATGAACTCTACTCAAGATATCTTTAGAGAGACAGGAATTAGATTATATCATGCACTCCAAACATACTCTTAATATTAATATTCCTTCATTGTTATTTTCATATCCCTTTATGGTATTACCTAGACCTTACTCTAATATTTCACTTCTGTACTGATGAACTAATGCAGCTCCAACTCGAATCCTAAACTCATACTATGTAACAAAATGTTTTTACATGCTAACAGAAGTTATCCTGAATTCTCATAAAAAAACATTCAATTATTTGGGCACAGACATCATTCCAAAATATTCAGACCTACCTACAAAAATAATTACAATGAATGATACTTTTATAACTAAATTATATATTTGTGCATGTGCACATTCATTTATCTTTATTTATTTTAATTTATACTTTATTACTTAATCCAAGTTACCTAATACTAGAAGGAAGCTCATCTGTTCCTTCACTCCTTGAGGAAATATCAATGCCACAATGTAGGCAAATAAGATGCCTTAGTGCATAGAAGTACTTGCTACCAAATCTTAATGACCTAAATTCAATCCCCAGGAAAAACAAGATTCAAGGAAAGAAGCAAATCCTTGAACTTTGATTTCTACAAGGACTCATGCATGTGAGCACGCACGCACGCACGCACACACACACACTTTTTAAAAGTGCTATTTAAATTTACATGCTTTTAAAAATAAAAGAATATGCAAAATATATAAAAATCTAAGCCCTGAAAAATATAGAAAGTATTCTTGTCTTTTTTTTCCTTTTTATTATTTTTTCTTATTTTACATATCTATCTCTCCCTCCCATGTCCCTGGAACTCCCTCCCATTCTACTCACCCCCCCTACACAGGGAGGGTGATGCCTTCCAGGAGGGGTCATCAAAATCTGTCAAGTCATCTGGAGTAGGCACAGGCCTTCCCTCCTGTCTCTAGGTTAAGGGAGAATCCCTCCATGGGGAATGTGCTCCCAAAGTCCTTTTGTGCACCAGGGACACATCCTGGTTCCACTGTCAGAGGTCCCTCAGACTGCCCAGGCCTTCTAACTAAGACCCATGTTCAGGGGGTCTGAGTTGGTCCAATGCTGGTTTCCCAGCTATCAGTCTGGGGGGTAAAAATCTGGCTTTGTCATTAAATATCTTGTTTTCTCCATCTATAATGATTGAGAGTTTTGCTGGGTATAGTAGACTGGACTGACATCCGTGGACTCTTAGTACTTGTAGAACATCTATCCATGACCTTCTGGTCTTGAGTTTCCATGGAGAAGTCAGGTGTAATTTTGATAGGTCTGCCTTTATATGTTACCTGGCCTTTTTCCTTCACTGCTCTTAATATTCTTTCTTTGTTCTGTATGTTAGGTGTTTTGATTATTATGTGTCGAGGGGTCTTTTTTCTTTGGTCCAGTCTATTTGGTTTCGGTATGCTTCTTGTACTTTCATGGGCATGTCCTTCAGATTGGGAAAGTTTTCCTCGATGATTTTGTTGAATATGTTTTCTGCACCTTTGAGCTGGGCTTCCTCACCTTCCTCTATGCCTATTATTCTTAGGTTTGGCCTTTTCACGGTGTCCTAGATTTCCTGGATGTTTTGTGTTGAAGATTTGTTGGATTTTAGAGTTTCTTTGGTTGATGAATCTATTTTCTCTAGTTTATCTTCAGTGCCTGAGATTCTCTCTTTGATCTCTTGTATTCTGTTGGTTATGCATTTGCCCAGTTTTTCTATTTCTAGCATTCCCTCGGTTTGTGTGTTCTTTATTGTCTCTATTTCAGTTTTCAGGTCTTGAACTGTTTGAATTGTCTCCTTCATCTGTTTGTTTTTTCTTGGCTTTCTATACTTTCTTTAAGAGATTTATTCATTTCTTGCATTTTTCTTGGCTTGGTCTTTTCCTCTATTCCAATTTTTTGTTTTTTTCTTCCATTTCTTTAAGGGATTTTCTCACATCATCTTTGAGGGCCTCTATCATTATTATGAAGATATTTTTTAAGTCGTTCTCTTCTGCTTTGGGCTGTTCAGGTCTAGTTGTGTAGAGTCCCTAGATTCTGGTGGTGCCATGCTTGTCTTTCTATTGTTAGGTATTTTCTTGTATTGCCGTCCTCCTGTGGCTTCTTCCAGAGGGTGCAGGTGGAGTCTCTCTCTCTCTCTCCCTCTCTCTCTCTCTCTCTCTCTCTCTCTGTCTGCCTCTCTCTGTCTCTCTCTCTCTCTCTCTCTCTCTCTCTCTCTCTCTCTCTCTCTCTCTCTCTCTCTCTCTCTCTCTCTCTCTCTCTCTGGCCTATTCTCCCAGTGGGTCAGGAGTTCGATGTCTGTAACTCTGGATGACCCAAGCTCTCTAGGATGTCTCTCCTTCGGCAGAGGGTCAGGGATAGGGTCCAAAGATCAGGTGGGTGTGACCTCATGGATAGGCAGGTCCCATGTGCTCAGAGCAGACCCAGGAGGTTCTATGGAGGTGGAGGGGTTGTTAGACCCACACTCTGTCCCAATGCTCAACCAGAGCAGAGGAGCAACGGGCCCAGTAGGACACCAAGTCCAGAAAGCAGTAGTGCTTGGTCCATTTAGCCTCCTGAATTGGGAAGTTTGTCTCATGGAATATATATATGACATAGAATAACATGGATTATTTCCATGTGATTTAGAGGCCCTGAGTTATACATAGGAAGAACAACTCAGACTCCAGAGCCAACAAACTGTGAGTTTGAATCCACAGTCCAGACCCCCCAGCTCTCTGTAAGTGGCTTAATCCATGCAGTCATAGACTCTCCTTTCGTTTATACATGAATTTATTTGGAAACAGTATCTGCACAACATCATGGTCCTTGGAGAAGGGACTAAATATTAGGGTACTCAAGTATGGTTTGTGTTCTCAGGGTCACTACTGGAAGATTTGTGAACATGGATGCAACCACCTCATCCCACAACACAGAATCTACACCAACAAATGAAACTGGCAAGCCTGAGAATCAAAACTGCGACCCAATCCTGACCCTGAACTTCCTGGCCCTCGTTATCGCCCTGGTTGGACTGACAGGAAACACCATTGTGCTCTGGCTCCTGGGATTCCACATGCGAAAAAAGGCCGTCTCGGTCTACATCTTCAACCTGGCTCTCGAAGATTCCCTCTTCCTCTGCTGCCACTCTATAGACTCGCTCCTGCGGGTCCTGGATTTCTACGGCGTCTATGCCCATACACTAAGCAAAGAAATCTTAGGCAATGCGGCAATCGTTCCTTATATCTCAGGCCTCAGCATACTCAGTGCTATTAGCACAGAGCGTTGCCTGTCTGTATTGTGGCCCATATGGTATCACTGTCACCGCCCAGAAAACATGTCAGCTATCACATGTGCCCTAATCTGGGCTGTGTCCTTTCTGATGAGCATCCTTGACTGGTACTTCTCAGGATTCCTGAGTGAGGTTCATCAGCATTGGTGGAAAAATGTTGATTTTATTGTAACTGCAATTCTGATCTTTTTATTGATGCTTCTCGTCGGGTCCAGTGTGGCCCTACTGGCCAGGATCCTCTGCAGTTCCAGGCGGAACCCGCTGACCAGGCTGTATGTCACCATCTCACTCACAGTGGTCACCTTCCTCATCTGTGGCCTGCCTCTCGGGCTTTACCTGTTCCTGCTATACTGGCTTGATTTGCATCACTCCTTGTGTCATCTTTACCGAATTACTTCTGTCCTGTCCTGTGTGAACAGCTGTGCCAACCCCATAATTTACTTCTTCGTAGGTTCCTTTAGGCAAAATAGGCGTCATCGGTCCCTCAAAAGGGTTCTTCAGAGGGCTCTGGAGGACACACCTGAGGAGGATGAGTGCACAGGAAGCCATCTTCAGAAAGCAATTGAGATGTCAGAAAGTAGAGAATGGTGAAACAATCCCTCCTTTAGTCAGACAAGTGAGGAGACTCAACACCCCACACAGACTTACTCTTCTCTCGAAAAATTCCCCAGGGACTGAAATACTTTCAAGTGGTTTATAAAATCCAATTTTCATATAGTCCTTAAAGTAGTCAGACATAAGAATTTCTTCAACTTTCTTGGCACTGTCAATGAATTTCTCAAGTATCCTCTGTATATTTCCCATTGGACATGTTTTCTGCTTGCAGTTTTATAAGTGGGAATGTTCTTATTCAAACTATAAATCTGAAACTGAGAACATAAAAGTAGAAAATGTTTTTCCTCTGGGCCATTTCCCAGAGAATTTTGTTCTCCATGATTCTCCAAGCTCTGGAGATGGGAAACTTGGTCCTGAAAGAATCCTCATCTAAGGATCACTGACATCTCCAATGTAGACATTGGACATCAGCATCCCTCAAGACATGCTCTGTCTGTGTAAGAACAATGCAGGAAGTCAGGAGGAAGCTTTTTTACTTGTGTTTTGGGCTAATATCAAGGCCTTTGTCATTAAGAATGGTAAACAGATACTTCTCGACAATAGTACAAAAATATGATCAATCTAACGAATGCTAGGAAAAATGTAGAATGTGAAAGCTGGATTGGGAAGATGGAGCAGTGGTCTGGAGTCTGTTTTAGAATAAAGATGTCAAGATTTAACCATGCCATTGACATGAACTGAAGGCATCATAGGCTAAACTGAAAGGTTCTATTTGTGCACTGTGAGTTTAGTCACCTTGGGCACATTCTCCTCCCACCCCGGGCTGGCTGTCTTACTAATGCAATGCTCTTTCTATAGGATGCTATGGTTTATACTATGCATTGATACTGTCAATACAGTAATGCTGAGTATTAAAATGATGAGATTTTGTTACTGTTCTTTAGGAGCATAATAGAGACTGGAGGAAAAGGTGTGTGTGTGTGTGTGTGTGTGTGTGTGTGTGTTGATGATGATGAGCAGACACTAGCTTCTGAACTCATAACTTCACAATTTACCCTGCTCACTTCTGTGAGCTATTATTTTTTCATTTTTAACTTGAATTATTTTAATATATCTCAATTTAAATATAGTTATCAAAGAAACATTAAGTAACTCAGAGGCAGATGAAGATGAGAGAAAAGACAATTCATAGTGGTATTATAAACAAAACCGCATAAATTAGAGAATGGTAATCAGTATGTGAGTACCATCATTAATTCCATCTCAAGTATTTTGTTGTCATACAAGGTACCTCTTCAGGCGAATTCTAAGACAGGAGCACAGAGAACAGTGACTATCATGACCTTGAAGTGTAAAAATAAAATGACTACCATGAATTTTGCAAAATTGGTTGTAGCAAACTCTGTAAGCTCTGCAAGCTCAGAGAGGTCACCCAGCAGAATAACTGAATAACAAAATTCTGTTTTCTTGACCTCTTCCCAAAGACAAACTGACAATGATCCAAACAATAGGCAGATGGGACAAGAGGAAAAAGGCAAGAAGATAGTGGAATGCCCTCTTTCCTGTAGCCACTTCTTTCTGTGAACACTGGGTCCAAAACTGGGAACTGAAGAGATGCCATTTCTTAATTAAGATGAACATATTATTCTTGACATATTAACACTCTTGTTATCAATGATAGTTTAAGACTTGGTCATCAGTTACCAAAAATCTCATGGTCATCATTTGCATGTAACTTGGCCCTCTTTTGGAATTTGATGTCTGCAGCACTTGATATTTAACATATGATATTGTTACACTTAAGACAAACAATGCATAGCTATTTCAGATGTGCCAATAATTCAGATGACAATGAATGCAGGTCTGAGCCTTGAACATGTTTATTCATTTTACTTCTGTAGCATTATTTGTTCATTTTTAAATGGAAATTGAGAAAAATATATGACAAAATTTGTAGTATTAATTTTGGTGGGTATGATGATTTTATTATAATGTTATTCCTCACTTATGGATGGGGATAGATTCTGAGAAATACATTCTTATGTAAGCACTGAGTATTTACATGAACCTATCACATACCTAGACTGTATGATATATATATACATATATATATATACATACACACATATATATGGACTATATGATATATGTGGCATATGAGTATATATTTCACATAGTCCAGGTGTGATGTATCCATTATATATATATATATATATATATATATTCAGTGGGGGATTATTCAACCCTTGATATCCCACAATTATAATAAGTAGTGTTTTCATTTTTCATTAGATTCTAAGAAACTTAATTTTTCCTTGATCTTTTTCTATGACTTGCTGATTATTTGAAGATGTATTTTCAATCTCAGTGTGTCTGTGTATTTTTGCACACATTCTATGCATTTTCCTTGTTGATTTTTAGCTTTGTTCTATTATGATATGATACAACACAAGAAATTATTTTAGTTTGGGTCTTGTTAAGACTTACTTTGTCATCCAAATTGTGAGCTTTTTTGAAGAATAATTCATGGGCTAGGGCTTCTGAGAAGATACACATTCTATAGAGGTCAGTCGGCACATTCCACAGAAGACTGTTAAGTCCATTTGCTCTATAGTGTTTAATGCTGGGGTTGCTTTGTGGACTTTTTGTCTGGATGATCTACCTATCTGTTGGTGAGAATGGGTTATTAAAGTCCTGTTATTATATCTGGATCAGCCTCATCCCTTCAAGCTTGTTTCATGAAAGTAAGTGCACCAATACTCAGTACACATGTTTACAACTATTATGTCTTCTTGGTGAGCTTTCTCCTAGTTACTATATGGTAGTATCCCTTATCATTTCTGGTTAAGTTTGACTTGAAGCCTACTTTGTCATATATGGGTGCCGATACTCCATGTTGCTTTTAGAACCAATTTTTAGTGTATAATAGTGACAGGTGATGCAATAAAATAGACAAAAAAAAATGATCAAGAAGAAAGAAAAGAATGTGAGTCAATATCTTTATTCAAGAATAAAGATCTTGACCTGGCCTCCTTCACAGCTACTTTTAGAACCTTGAACAGCTCCCAGTGAGCACGCCCACAGTTGTTTTCACTGCGCTAAACAAATGTCCTCAGGGACCTGAGATTGCCATCAGTATTGTTAAAAATCCTGGCTGAGACTGTTTCATCAAATGGAACTGATGAATCGTAATTTCTTTTTTTATTTTATTTATTTACTTTTCTTAATTTACACATCTATCCCAGTTGCCTCTCTCTCCATCCCCCCCTCACTCCCATGGCCCCTGACCACCCTCCCATCCCATCCCCCCACACACACACACTCCACACTCCACAGAGAGGGTGATGCCTTCCAGGAGGGGTCAACAAAATCTGTCAAGTCATCTGGAGTAGGGTCTAGGCCCTCCCTCCTGCCTCTAGGTTAAGGGAGTATCCCTCCATGGGGAATGTGCTCCCAAAGTCCTTTTGTGCACCAGGGATACGTCCTGTTTCCACTGTCAGAGGTCCCTTAGACTGCCCAGGCCTCCTAGCTGAGACCCATGTTCAGGGGGTCTGAGTTGGTCCAATGCTGGATTCCCAGCTATCAGTCTGGGGGCCCACGAGCTCCTCCTTGTTCAGGTCAGCTGTCTCTGTGGGTTTCTGTAGCCTGGTCTTGTCCTCCCTCTCTGCATCTGGATTCCAGTTCAGCTCAGTGTTTAGCTGTGGGTGTCTGCTTCTGTTTCCATCAGCTACTAGATGAGGGCTCTATGATGGTGGATTAGTCATAAATCTCATTATCAGGGAAGGGCATTTATTGTAACTGTTTCACTTTTTTGATTGCTTCCTCTTAACTGATGTAACTTATTTATGAGTACCGGCCAATATTTCTGTGCTTTGAGGTATTATCAGGAAATTCATTGTTGTGCAAATAAAGCATGTTTTCTTTGCTCCCTATACACTAATTTCAGAACTTTGAGTTTTGCTCTCAGATAACTTTGAGTTGAATTTTATTCAGGATGGCATAAAGGGGCCAAATGTCAGTCTTTTATGTATGCACATCCAGAAAGCTCCCAGCACAATTTGTTGAAGATGCTGATTTTTTAAAGGTTTTTGAGGACCTCTGTTCAACATCACTTAGTTGAAGATTCATGCATTTTTGCTGTATTCTGCTCCGCTGATCTCTTTTTGTCAGCCCCATGCTGTGTTGTTACAGTGGCTCTGACATGCATTTTGAAATCAGACATTGTGATAATTCCAACTTTGCACGATTTCTCAAGATTTCTTTGGTCATTGAGGTCCTTTCAGCCACCACATGATTTTTTGAATTTTTTTTGTAGTGCTATGAAGTATATCATTGAAATTTTCATGGATGTTGCATTAAATATGTAGACTATTTGAAGTATAGTGGATATTTTAACAATATTAATTCACCAAAACCATTAATAAGAGAAGTTTTTCCAAATTATACTGTCTTACTCTCTTTATTTGGTGTTTTATAATTTTTATAGTGGGGATTTTTTACATTCTTAGTTTACATTTAATAATAGAAATTCTTGTGGGTATTGTGAATTAGGTTATTTTATTACTTTCTCGTGGAAGTTAATAATTGATAAATAGAAAAAGAAACTATTCAGGATTGTGTGTCCATTTTGCATACTGCTTCCTTATTGAAATTATCAATTCTAAATAAGATTTTTGTAGAATCTGCAGTCTTTATGTATAGAATCATATCCTCAAGTAGGTATAATTTGATTTCTTCCTTTCCTATTTTCATCCCTTTTTTTTTCTCATGTCTAATTACTCTGCCTTAAGTAAGCCTCACAAGAGTGAAGACACAGGGCTGGAGAGATGGCTCAGCAGTTACGAGCACTGAATGCCCTTCCACAGGACCTGAGTTTGATTCCCAGCACCCACATGGCAGCTCACAACTGTCTATAACTCCAGTTCCAGGGAATCCAACACCCTCACAAAGATATGCCTGCAGGCAAAAAAAATATTTAAAAGGCTAGCTCAAGTGGATCTCTGTGAGTTTGAGGCCAGCTTCATCTACAGAGCAAGTTCCAGGACAGGCTCCAAAGCTACAGAGAAACCCTGTCTCAAAAAGCAAAACAAAAAACAAGAGTGAATAAGACACCTACTTGTTTCTCTTGATTATAAAGGAAATTGATCAGTTTCCCTCTGTGATGCTTGCTTCCCTGCCTAATTTATTGAGTCATTTTGTAATGACGTTGTGTTGGACATTAATAATGTTTTGTGTTTTTAGACAATCCTGTGATTTTTTTTTAAATCACTGATTGTATTTATGTGTTGTATTATAAGTTGCTTTGCCTGTGTTGAACAGTCTTTGCATTCCTGGAATGACACAAATATGCTTGTGATTTATGCCCTTTTTAATGTCCTGTTTGTTTACTTTGCTTGCAAGCATCTTCTGAGCATTTTTGTATCTGTGCTCATTGGGAATATCAGCCAACAGTCTTCACGTTTGTTATTGTGTCCCTCTCATAGAAACAGTTGGCATTTCATTTCATGCTATGTATGGTTTCAGAGGTAGTGGTGTTTCTTCTTTAAAAGTGCTGTGAGATTCAGGTGTAAAGCCATCTGAGGAAGTGATATTTTTTAATTGAATACATGTGTACAATATATCTTACCCACAACTCCCTCCCCCTCCCTCAGCCAAACGCCCTCTCCCCAACACATCTTCCGTCTCATTCCCAACTTCA
This sequence comes from Cricetiscus sungorus, assembly GCA_030556225.1. Classification (NCBI taxonomy): domain Eukaryota; kingdom Metazoa; phylum Chordata; class Mammalia; order Rodentia; family Cricetidae; genus Cricetiscus; species Cricetiscus sungorus. Next base: position 6,343,664 of record JANBXA010000732.1, read on the forward strand.
CATATTTTGGAGAGTCTTATATTAGTAAACCTCTATTACCAACTCCCTCTTATCACATGTAGCTCACCTACTTATGTTTTTGCATATTGTTTGAATTTTGATAAATAATATATATCCAGAAATCTGTTCCTTTTTTTAAATTTTTTTAAAATTCGGTAGCATTTTTTTCAAAGTATTCCTTAACAGTCCTTTGAAATTTATGTAGTGTCACCTGATACGTCTTCCCTTTCGTCTCTAATTTTGTATTTTTGACCTTGTCCTTTTGTTTCTGTTTTCTGGTTTGGTTTGGTTTGGTTAACTTAACTAAAGGTTTGTCTGTTTTTGTTTATATTTTTAAAGAAGCGATTCTACTTCAATGATCATCTGTGTTGTCCTTTAACTCTCTATACATTTCTGCTCCAATCTCTAGTATTTCTTTTTATATTAGAATGCATCACGGTGAGATTTTTTTTGTGTTTTTGTTGTTTGTTCTTCAAGACAGCGTTTCTCTATGTAGTTCTGGCTGTCCTGGAGCTCATTCTTTAGATCATGTTGGCCTTGAACTCAGAGATCTACCTGCCTTTGCCTCCTGAGTACTGGGATTAAAAGCATGCAACACCACCATCCGGCTGCATCATGATATTTCTCTGATGTGGACATTCATTGCCAAAATCCTCCCTCTTTTCTGTATCCAGCACATTTTTTTTTTGCACATTTCCTTTGTTCGCATTTTTATTTCTTTTTTGTATGTGCCAGCACTGATACAAATGTATAAGAAGGCATCTTGTAGGGGTCCATTCTCCCTTGTATGGGAGCTCTGAGGACCACACTCAAGCTGTTAGGCTTACAGGCACGTGGCTTTTTTGTTTTGGTTTGGTTTGGTTTGGTTTTTTTGTTTGGTTGGTTTTTTTTGAGACAGGGTTTCTCTGTGGCTTTGGAGGCTGTCCTGGAACTCACTCATGTAGACCAGGCTGGCCTCGAACTCACAGAGACCCGCCTGCCTCTGTCTCTCTGGTGCTGGGATTGCAGGTGTGTACCACCACTGCCCTGCTACCCTCTAAGCTATTTTATTATTCAAGGATCTTTTAAATTTCACCTCTAACTATGAAGTTGGGATTATATACACTGTTTATTCAGTATGTGTTGCTCAATTGCCACTTGCTATGTGTTTTCCAAAGTTTCTCATGCTGTTGATTTCTGTCTTCCCTCATGATCAGAGAAAATGCCAAATATTTACACTTTTTGTATGTATTAACACTTAGTGCTAGACTGACACAAATAATACATTCCTTATGCGTTCCAACCCAATCCTTTGTAAAAATTAAAATAGCTATTACCTCATGGGTTCTATCTATCTATCTATCTATCTATCTATCTATTTATTGTACATCCTGACAGAACTTTCCACTCCCTCTTCTCACAGTCCTTCCCCTCACTTCCCCCCTGCAATGCTCTCAATTTGCTCCTCTCTTTCTGTTCAGAAAGGAGCAGGTCTCCCATGAGTATCAACAAAACATGGCACGTTGAGCTGTGGTCAGATTAAGCCCCTCCCCTTGTATTCAGGTTGGGCAAGGCAATCCAGTATGAGGAACAGGTTCCAAAGAGCCAGCCAAAGAGTTAGGGACAGCCCCTGCTCCCATTGTTAGGAGCTCCACAAATAGACCAAGCTACACAACTCTCACATACATATCTACAGGGCTCAGGTCAGTCCTACATAGGCTCCTTGGTTGTTGGTTCAGACTCTATGAGTTCCTATGAGCCAAGTTAGTTGTTTCTGTGAGTTTTCTTGTGATGTCCTTGACCCTCTGACTCCTACAATCCTTCCTCCCTTTCTTCAGCAGGATTCCCCAGTATTTGGCTGTGGGTCTCCGTATCTGTTTCCATCAGTTACAGGATAAAGGCTCTCTGGTAATAATCATGGTAAGGAAGTGAATGCTTATTATGTAGACATGTATGGGTCAACAATGGTGATACATGCTGAGAATATGTCCTTATGGTTGATTTCCTAAGGATTCAAACATCCTAAATTATATTTATACAAACCTATAGAGTATAGCCTGCTACACAAAACTATATGCTGTCTATTGGGCATAGCCTTTTAATCACTGGACCATAATGACAAAACAAGAGAAAATGATACAGTCAAGAGACTAAGATATATTTGGGTCCTGCACATTTGCATACATACAAGTTAACAGTACACTTTTCTCTATTATAAGTAGAAGTACATCCTAAAATAACAATAAAAAGGACAGTGCAGAGATTTTAAAACTTTGTACAACAGCATACAATACCTAATTTGTAGACAGATTTTTTTTTCTTAGTACATATATTGTCCTCAAGATCTATCCAGCTGGGAAAGATTCCTAAGCACCACTCCTAGTGGAAAATCTGTTGACAGTTGATGGCTCCTGGGGGAGGGAAAGTCGCTTTTTTTAAAAAAAAAAAATAATAATAATGTTTTATTTAAATTTGAAACAAGCTTGTTTTACATATCAGTCCCAGTTCCTGCACCCTCCTGTCCTGCCCTGTTCCCACCACCAAACCCCATCCCATCCACTTTCTGCTCCTCAGGGAGGGTGAGGCCTTCCATGGAAGTCTTCAAAGACTGTCATATCATTTGGAGCAGGGCCTAGGCCCTCCCCCATGTGTCTAGGCTGAGAGAGTGTCCCTCTATGTGGAATGGGCTCCCAAAGTCCACTCATATACTAGGGATAAATACTGATCTATTACCAGAGGCCCCATAGACTGTGCAGTCCTCCCAACTAACACCACATTCAGGGAATCTGGGTCTGTCCTGTGCTGCGTTCCCAGCTTTGAGACTGGGGTTCATAAGCTCCCCCTTGTTCAGGTCAGCTGTCTCTGTGGGTTTCTCCAGCCTGGTCGTAACCCCTTTGCTCACCACTCCTCCCTCTCTGCAACTGGATTCTAGGAGTCCAGCTCAGTGTTTAGCTGTGGGTGTCTGCTTCTGCTTCCATCAGCTACTGGATGAAGGCTCTAGGGTGGCTTATAAGGCAGTCACCAATCTCATAATCAGGAAAGGGCATTTAAGGTAGCCTCTCCACTATTGCTTAGATTGTTAGTTAGGGCCATCCTTGAAGATCTCTGGACATTTCCCTAGTGCCAAATTTCTATTCAAACCTATAATGGCTCCCTCTATTATGGTATCTCTTTTCTTGCTCTCCTCTATTCTTTCCCTGACTCAACCTTCCTGTTCCCTCATGCCCACCTCTCCCCTCCTCTTCCTCCTAACTCCCTCTCCCCTCCCCTCATGCTCCCAATTTCCTTGGGAGATCTTAGTCCTCTGTCCTTCTCCAGGGAATGATTATGTTTCTTTAGGGTCCTCCTTGTTTCCCAGCTTTTCTGGTGGTGTGGATTGTAGGCACTTTTCTTTAGGGATATGACCACTGCTTTCTGACCTCCCTTCTTACAGCACTCAGGACCACAAGCTTAGTTGTGGGAGTGTGGGGGAGGGGTATCACTGCCCACGTGAATCATCATCAATCATGAAAATCCACCATAAGCTCGCCCACAGGCCAATCTGGTGGGGGAAATCTCAACTGAGATTTTCTTTTTCTTCGTAACTGATTATAACTTGTATAAAGTTGATGTTGAGCCAGCTAACACCGCTAGCATTCCCACTAGAGACGAGAAAGTTCTACCCCCTCTCAATAATTCCATCAGCTAAGGACTACGCCTTCAATATGAGCCCTTGGGAGATATTTGGGATCCAAACCACGAGCAATCAGTCCCTGTGCAGAGTTTCAGGAGTTTGAGGACTTTTAACAAGCTTTTTACTTAGTTCCCAGCTTTTACTCCAACTCCTTTAGGCAGCTCTCTGTCAATTGAGAGAACAAAGGGTCCAGCTGTGCCTTCATGGAATCCCTTCAGCATAAGACAGCTCTCCAGTGACAGGTGAGTGAGGAGACAGTGTGCACTTCAGCATAAGACAGCTCTCCAGTGACAGGTGAGTGAGGAGACAGTGTGCAGGCTAGGCCCTGCCATATTGCAAGGTTATTTTTTTAGCCTGAATTCACATTCTTGCATTTTCAGTGCTACATGCAGCCACGGAGCCTGCATTTGGGATAGTGCAGAAATGAAGTGGACCTATGTTCTACACGAAGCTTAGTGTTTCAGAATCGTTCTCCTAATTCAAATGCTCTCCTCAGTATCACTCAGCCCTCGCCTTCACTGTCCCCTCTTCCTATATACTGCAGGGCAGTTCCGCCCAGACAAAAACCTTATTCCCACGCAGTGCGCCGAAGTGTTTCTGGGTGCTCAAGAAACCTATATTGATTCCTCTCTTTAAAGACCTATCTGTGACTGGGAGGTGGTGGTGCATGCTTTAATCCCAGATCTCTAGAGGCAGAGGCAGGCAGATACCCATGAGTTTGTAGCCTGGTCTACAAAGCAAGATCTAGGACAGCCATGGCAGTTACACAGAGAAACCCTGTCTCAAGAAACTATATATGTATATATATATATATGTGTGTGTGTGTGTGTGTGTGTGTGTCTATGTGTGTGTATGTATGTATGTGTGTATATATACATTAATATATCAAAGTATATATATTAAAGTATCTTTATTTTTTAAAAAGATATCTGTCATCAACTTCCATTATTTGGGCACATATAAGTAATACAGAGTGCTTCCCTCAAAACAATCAATGACATTTTCTTTATCTCATTTTATATGCGTGTTCTAAAGCCTTAAATGTGTTTTCATTTCTACTTCCGATTTAGCCCAATCTATTAAAATTAGCCTGTTCATCCTTGTATTTTTTTAATAAATGAGAGCACAATGTTCTGCATACATACACACACACACACACAAAAAGAAAAACACAGAAACCAGTGATGTCAAGAGTATATGTGCTATTACTGGCCTGTAATCCCAGTGCTCAGAAAGCTAAAACGGTGTCACAAATTTGAGACCCATCTGGCCTGCAGAGCTAGATACTCTCCGAGAAAGAAAGAGAGGGAGAAGTGGAGAGGGGGTATTGATGTCCTTTAGCTTTTTAAGTCCTTTATGGCATTTATTTATGGGGTGATATATGCATAAGTGTTCACACAAAGGAGCCAGAGGAGGGTGTCAGACTCTCTACATCATTCTCTTGAGATAGGGCCTCTCGCTGAAACCGAGGCTTGCTATTCCAGCTGACCCGATGCCCAGAGCGCTCCTGGGATCTGCCTGTGTGCACCCTTTAACAGAGACTAAAGGCGCGCACAGCCATGCCTTCCTTGTACTCGGACGCTTGAGATTTGAACTCGGGTCCATATGCTTCCGCGGGAGGCATTCAAGCCCCCTGAGCCATCTCCTCGGTGGCAGGGTTTACTTAAGTCTTTAACGGCTGAAATGAGGAAATAATGCTAGCATACCAGGCACAGTAACTGTCATTCATCTTTTTCCAGTTGGTCACATGGTCCTGTTGGCCCTAAACCATGATCTGCTGGCTCTCTTCCCTGCTCGGCTGATTTTAGTGGCCAGCATTGTCTGAGATCATCTCCTTTCTTTCTTTTTTATCCTGGAGCTTCAGATAAATCTTCTGTCACAATACTCAATAATACTGCATAAAGCATACTAGCTTTCCTCGCAGCCTCTCAGATCCTATCTCAGACTTACTTCTCCTTCTTCAGGAGGCTCTAGGGGCGTGACATAATATAGAAACGTGGAATGTTGTGTGGACCCGCATGTGACTAGGCGGCAGAACACGCGCGCTTCGTCGGTGGAGAGCCTGTGCTGTGCCCGGCACTGGAATCCGCAAATGCGGGAAGCGATGCACCAGCACCAAGCGCCCCTCCTGACCTCTCGGTAGGTTTGTGATCTGTGAAAGCCTCTCTCCTCACCTCTGACGCATCACTGTATGGCCCTAAGAACCAAGAGCTGAACAACAAGAAACACTGAAGTAGGAATTCATCACTTAAGCCCAGGAGATGGAGCTCACATCAACGAATGGAAGGGAGAGGTCCTTTATAAAAATAAATAAATAAATAAATAAATAAATAAATAAATAAATAAATAAAATTGAAGACTCAACCAAGTCGCAAAGAACTCATTTCTCTAGAAAACTGTACATCTAAGGGGGGAAAAAAAATCTTAGCCCAATTGCAACTTCTGGCTGAAAGGCCTATGAGACTTTTGTCTGTCTCACAGGATGTCTACAAAGCCCGCAAGACCCCAGTGAAAAGTTTCTTCTGCACCTGACAAGCCTCTCCATCAATGCGGCAATCCAAACCAGACCATAGCAAAGCGGATTAGAAGAAAACCCTGGTCTAACTGGCAAACTGCTCCTGGATGATTTCCGCCCCGCCCCCAGGGAGAAGACCCGAGAGATGGAGTAAGGTGTCAGTTCCGGGGGGGGGGGGAGGGCAGTTTAAACCCTGTGGGAGTGGCCTTGAACCAGCGATGGCTGGCTTTGTGGGGGTGGTGCAGGGCTTAGGGAGAGAGAGAGAGATAGGGGAGGGGCACCGAGGTCCCCAGAATACTCAGGAGCTTGAACTAAAACGGATTAAAAGCTGGTATCCTCCATGGTCTTTCTCAGGGCCTGGAAAGAGTTGTGCTTTGCAGAAGTTGCGTCCCTTCCGCGTGGAACTAAGCAAACATCTGGTCCTGGAGTCGGAAAAGACGAAGGGAGGGGGTATCCACGGGAAGCCCAGCTCCCAGGTCATCACAGGGCTGTAGCAACCACGGAAGCAGCATCAACTGGGCATGCAAGTACCCACGGCCCCAGCCTGAAACCAAGATAATTACTGCTCTGCTTGCAGCTGCTAGATAGTAAAGCCCTTCCTAACCAGAGACTTGAGGGGACGGATGCTGCGGCGTCAGTCTCCAAAGGGAAAACTCTGATCCCGGGCGCTGCCTTCCTGTCCTCATTTGCCCTGCCTCAGTCTCCCGCACCTGGTCCTTGGGCCATTGGGTCATCCCGCCGGGGTCCCCGGCGCCTCGCCCCGCTGCGTCTGCGGGCACTTGTGACGCTGGCGGAGCGTGTGGGTGAGCAGCGGCTGCAAGAGGGCGCCTGCCTTGTCGGCCTCTGCGAGAAAGTCCTCCGCGGGGATAGGAAGGGACTTCCCTGCCACCAGACCCCCACCCCCGGGGGACAGATCAGGCTCTCTGACAGCACCTACAGCTCCTTCTGGGATTCTGGAAGCTCAGTCTGCGGGCAGAAAGCAGAACTCAGAATCTCGGAACTTGGTTGGGTTTTGTTGCTTTGCTATGGTTAGGTTCCCTTTTAAAGGTGGTGGCAGCTCCTTTGGGCAACAGCTGGTCCCCCCCCCCATCTGCTTGTGGCTGATGTCAGGGAACGCTGTACCTCTCCCCGCTTCTTTCCTTTCTCTGCTGATTTTGTACTTTTCTGGCTTAGCAAGCACTGACAGAGTATAGCAATAGGAAATCTGAAATAGCTTAAGAATAAGCTGCTACCGTCAGGAATCTGACTTGGTAAAATGCAACTGAGTACGTCTGATTATTCGTTCGCCTGCCACATTTGCTTGCCTCCTTTCACATTTGGGAAGCAAGTATCCCGCTGGTGGTAAGACACAACATCTGATGGTTCACTTTCAAACAAAGACGCCTTGAGTCAGCCTACACCGAACTTTAAAAGAACAGGAAACGCTGGGTCCCTGGGGCAGGCAGCCTGCTACATCAGCAGCCCCCAACCAAATCTTTCTACCCCTCCCCCACACCCACACCTCCACCCCCCCCATCCCCACAACCCCGGCCAAACTAAAGGTTTAAAGCAGAAAGGAACTGGTAGGCAAGTTGCCTGCCAGGTCAAGCTGCCTGACAAGCTTTACAGCGTAAACAAAATGTAAAATGTACGTTAACCCTCACTCGGTTTTGTTAAGGATCAGTGCACTTGCGGTTCTGGGCTGGTGCCTAGCCTTGCAAAGTGGGGAGATAAAATGCCTCACTTCCACTGCTGTGGCCTCTGTTCTCGAGTGCTCACTGTGAAAAGGGGGTCTTTGGCGACACGTTTCTACGATGGGACAGTGTTCAAGGACTGAGCTGACGTCAGCTGGGTTGTACTCTACACTTAAACCTCAGTGTTAGGCTCTGGATTTCTCCTACAAGCCTTTATTTCGCCAGCCCTCCTAGTTCAGTTTCTGCTGCGATTAAGCCCTGACTGAAAACAAGGAGGAAAGGGACTGATTTCATCTCACAGTTTAAAGTCCATCACTGAAGGAAGGCAAGACAGGAGACAACACACAGGACGGATGCAGGACGGTGCTTACTGGCTCTCTCAGCTTCTTCCCTTACACAGCAAAGCTCCCAGTGGCAATCAGAAAATCCACCAGAAGCATGCCCAGACACCATTCTGATGGAGGGCTCAGTTAAGGGCTCACTTCATGGGTAACTCCAGTTTACGTCAAGTTCACAAAAGCTAACTAGCACAGCAGGAAAAAAAAAAAAAAAAAAAAGAATTGTTTCCCAAAAAGTTGATGAAGCTTTTCTTATTTCTTCTCCCCCATCTTTTTTCCCATCACTCCCAGTACAGCTGGTATCATGGTTTGGGAATTACAATTATGACTTACCACAAGTGGATATTAGCTGCAAAATAAAGAATAGCTATGCTACAGTCCAAAGGCCCAGAGAGACTGGGTAAGAAGGAGGGCTCATGGGAGGGAGGCCTGGATCTCGCTGGGAAGGGGGGGAAGCAGAAGAACCTTCACACGGGCGGGATGGGAACATGAGCAACCAGGCCGGGGGTGGGGCTTCGAGATATATTTTGCATTTGTGTTGAAGGGAAAGATGAGAAAATGCCACCGCCTTTTGAAGTTATGATCAATGATTATGAACATAATATTCTAAAAGTTCTGAGAGTCCAACTATTCCTTGCAAAGTTTTGTGAAACTTCTACACACAGACTGTAGATATCTTGTAGATATCAGTCCACACGAAGAAATGTAATTGACTGTGCTCAGGATTATATTGAGAGAATTGTCTCTTTTCTAGGTTGTAGGACTATGATGCATCTTTGAGGCTTTGTTGAAGCCAAATTTGAATTTCATCACAGGGACTAAATTGTTAAATGTGTGTTTCTGCCTATAGACCTGGAGTACCTCAGCCTTCTTCAGAGAGGCTTCCTTTTCTAGTGGAAAATAGTTAATAGATGAATCTCACTAAAGTGCTAGGAAGAAGACACCGACTGCCCGGCTCTGAATCAGACATCTACCTTAACCCTATAACGGCAGCTCAGGGGACACCCTGTAAGATGAGGTAGAATGTAAACACCAAAGACTGAGGAACGGTATGGTGATATGCTGACTCCTGAACAAAGCATACCTGTCACAATCATGCGCTCTTAGCAGCTGAGAGGGAAATATTCAGTTTCTACCAGCCCACTCAAAGAAGAAAAAAAAATGATGACAAGAGACCCAAAACCAAGAACCTAACTATATGTACTTACAGTTAAAACCATGTGAAGCCATCAGTGGTAGCTTAAAATATATACCAAAATGTACTCGTGGTACCTATGGAGACGCTGATGAAAACTGACACTCCTTGGTTACCAGCCCCGACACAAGCACCTACAAAGAAACACCATGGCTGCATGAAATTTTGAGATAGTTAACTGAATTGCGTATTTCCTTCTTACAACATAGTTTAGCTGTTCCCACTAAGTCACAGATACTTGTTATCTCAGAGAAGACTCAGCATTCCAACCATTGAGATACAGAAGTCACAGATAATACTTAAACTTTTGTCTTTCAAAATAAACTTTGTTAGAAAAAGAAAAAGACCTTATGATCTTCCCCTTACACGCAAGAAGCCATTTAGGAAAATTCAATAATAACTCCTGACTGAAATACTCAATAACTGATATATACATTAGAGGGGGCCGTGGGTGCAGAATAAACCGTTGCCCGCACTGAATACAGATGGTACCCACTGTGGTGGTTCGAATGAGATTACCCCCATGGGCTCATATGCTTGAGTAGCTGGTCCTCAGCTGGCAAAAGCGTTAGGGAAGGGTTAGGAGATGTAAACTTGTTTGAGGAGGTGTGCCACCCCATACGTCGAGGAGGGGAGTTCCTTTGGTAGGCTTATAGAGTCTTCCAACACGCTTCCAGCGACCTCTCTGCTTCCTGTTTTTGGACCAGAATGTGAGCTCTCCCAACTTCAGCACCACGACCGCCCGCCCGCCTGCCTGCTATGCTTCCCTACGGTGATGATGACAGAGTCTTGTCCCTCCAGAACTGGAAGCCCCAAGTAAGCCCTTCCTTCTATAGGGTGTGCTGGCCAGCGTGCTTTATCAAGGCACTAGTGACTAATATAGCTACAACTGTTACTGCATCATTATATGCATCAACAAAACAGACAAGCGAAAAAATTAAAGAGAGGCATAAGAATCAAAAAAGAAGATGTCAAATAACCCTGTCTAGACTAGATATGATAGGCTTTTTTTCTCTTTTTATTTAAAAACTTCTTTCATTTTACATACTAGTCTCAGTTCCCCCTCCCTCCCCTTCTCTCGCCTCCCCCCCCCATCCACTCTTCAGAGGGGGTAAGGCCTCCCTTGGGGAGTTAACAAAGTCAGTTATACCAAGTTGGGGCAGGACCTAGCCCTTCCCCCCTGCATCCAGGCTGAGCAAGGTATCCCACCATAGGGAATGGGCTCCAAAAAGCCAGTTCATGCACCCAGGACCAGTCCTGGTCCCACTGCCAAGCCTCCCCCAGCAGATCAAGCAACATAACTGTCCCCCACATTCAGATGGCTTAGTTCAGTCCCATGCAGGATCCCCAGCTGTCAGTTCAGAGTCTGTGAGCTCCCAATAGCTCAGGTCAGCTGTCTCTGTGGTTTTCCCAATCATGATCTTGACCCCTGCTTGTCCAAAGCTCCGGGAGTTCAGCCCAGTGCTTGGCTGTGGGCCACTGCATCTGCTTCCATCAGTTACGGGATGTAGGTTCTATGATGACAATGGGGGTAGTCACTAATCTGATTATAGGGGAATAGTTTTAATACACGGGGAAGCCACGCTTGTCAATGGAAACAAAGTTCCATGGATTCAGCAAGATGGTTGCCTATTGGCAACAACTAATGACTAGCACCTCCAGGAAATATGGCTGAAACAGCTGGAGAAGAGTTGCCCTTTGAAGTGGTCATGTGGAAAGAGCATTGACTTTGCAATCGGCACTAGACAGCTTTATTTTCAAAGGGTCTGGAGAGAAGAACATGGAAATTCCATTTAGCCTGGAGTGTGCAACCAAAGGCAGGGGCTAATATACAAGAAATAAAGAAAAAAGCCTCAAAAAAGCCACACGTTTTAAGCTGTGAATAGAAATAATCCCATTTAAAAAGAGAAATTATAGACTGGTGTCTAAAATCCATATATGAGTGAGTACATCCCAATTTCCTCTTTTTGTGACTGGGTTACCTCACTCAGAATCATTCCTTCACGTTCCATCCACTTGCCTGTGAATTTCAAGATTTCATTTTTTTCCCCCACTGAGTAGTATTCCATCGTGTAGATGTACCACATCTTCTTTATCCATTCTTCAGTAGGATACGAGGAGGAACCTAAGAGATTCATACAAGGTCCCTCACAGAAGGGGAAAGGAACAAGATCTCCTGAGCATATTGGGAGTGTTGGGGGGCAGTGAATGCAGAGGGAGTTAGGAGAAAGAGAAGGGGAGGAGAGGAGAACATGTGGGACCAGGAAAATTGAGTCAGGGGACAAATAGACAAGAGTTAAAAAAAAAAAAAAAAAAAAAAAAGGAGATACCATAATAGAGGGAGCCATTATAGGTTTGAAGAGAAAACTGACTCTAGAGAAATGTCCAGAGACCTACAACAATGACCCCAACTAACAATCTAAGCAATAGTGGAGAAGCTATTTTAAATTCCCTTCCCTGATAATGAGATTGATGACTACCTTATATGTCATCATAAAGCCCTCATCTAGTAGCTGATGGAAGCAGAAGCAGACACCCACAGCTAAACACTGAACTGAACTCCTGGAATCCAGTTGCAGAGAGGGAGGAGTGATGAGCAAAGGGGTCAAGATCAGGCTACAAAAACCCACAGAGACAGCTGACCTGAACAAGGAGGAGCTCGTGGACCCCCAGACTGATAGCTGGGAAACCTTCATTGAACCAACTCAGGCCCCCTGAACATGGGTCTCAGCTAGAAGGCCTGGGCAGTCTAAGGGACCTCTGACAGTGGAACCAGGATGTATCCCTGGTGCACAAAAGGACTTTGGGAGCAAATTCCCCATGGAGGGATACTCCCTTAACCTAGAGGCAGGAGGGAGGGCTTAATCTCTACTCAAAATGACTTGACAGATTTTGATGACCCCTCTTGGAAGACATCACCCTCCCTGTGGAGTTGGGGGGGGTGGAACTGGAGGCATGGGAGGGAGGGAGGGAGAAGGAACTGGGATCAATATGTAAAATTAAAAAAATAAGAATATATATATATGATATAAGATTTATATATATATATACATATATTATAGGAAGAGAAATTAGAAAGTAGAGAGTAGAAACTGCCCTTGCACATGGAAGTCACAGCAGTGCTGGAAAAAAAGAAATAAATAAGCAGAAGGAAAAAGAAAGAAAGGAGAGACTGGAAAAACAATGCTGTTCTCAGCGCCAACCAAAGTTGCAATATGACCAGACCAGGGTCCTGCAGCCTGGATAATGCAATAACACTAGGAAAGTTCTCCACTGTGAAACATACACGCTACACATTGACATATAGTAATCCATTTGGAAAGATTCCTGAGCCTCCAGCTTGAGAAATCCAAGTTCCCTGCACTGTCGGATCTCTGAGAATTCTCAAGAAAGGTCTTGTTTTCATCCATTGCTTGCTTGTCTCACATTAACTGCATAGGGGTTAAAGTTGAGTCAGAGCTATGAACTGAACATTGTGGGAAATCGGGTGTGGTCATGAGAGACAGTAATGTTTCCAGTTTGAGGCCATCAATTCCAGAAGCTAACAAGGAGAGGTGAGGAGTGAGGGAAAGCAGTTGCCAGCAATTACACATAGTGGCTACGGACCGAAAAGTCAGGAAGACTGAGCAGTCTGCTGTGGTGCTGAGCACTGCTCTGATAGGGCCACTTCCACCCGTGAAGACAGCTAACGTATGAGAGGTGAGGACCAGACAGTGGAAACTTGTCTACCGCACCTGTTCACGAAGATTGTCTAATTACAGTTGTCTCTTCCTACAAAGCAAAACCTGTGATTGCTGGGCAAGTAACAAGAAAGGAAGGAAGGGAGGGAGGGAGGGAGGGAGGGAGGGAGGGAGGGAGGGAGGGAGGGAGGGAGGGAGGGAGGGAGGGAGGGCAGAAGTAAAGAGAAGAAAAGAAACGAAGAAAAGAAAAGAAAAAAAGAGAAAGAGGAAGCCAACTACTAAACAAATTTGTTCACACCAAGCAAAACATACTTAAGTGCTCAAAATCTTCCATAGCTGCCATGTGACTAACCTTAAAAGATCACAAAACTGGTTTTGGTTTTGGTTTATTTTTTAATTTTTATTTCTCTCCTTTGTGTCTTATTTTGGAGTACTTACATTTTTCTGTATAAACTTTTAATCATATATAAATATTTAGATATAAGTTCTTATTTGTGACAATTTTTTCTTTGTCTTTTATAGTCCCCTCTTATTTTTCCTCCTTTTAACCCCTAATTCCTATGTCTTCTTTTCTTCTTTCCTGTTTTCTTTTCTAAGACCCTTTCTCATCACAGGGACCCAAGATGGCCTCAGACTTACAGTCTCCCTGCCTGCATCCCTCAAGTGCTAGAATTGACAAATAGGGTAGAATCAAACTAAAAAGTCCCCACATAGCAAAAGAAACTGATGAGGCACCCTACATAATGGACCAGAGGCTTGGCCAGATATTCATTACGTGGGGGATTAGTCTCCAGAATATACAAAGAACTAAAAAAAAAAAAGATTAAACACCCAGAGAAAAGAATAATCCAATCAACATGAGTGTGGTGGTTTAATTGAGAACAACCCCCAATAAGCTCATACATTCAGATACCTGGGCTCCAGTTAGTGGCTTCTGGGAGAGTATTAGGGGGTGTGGTCTTACTACAGGAAGTATGTGGGTTTTGTGACAAAAGACACAATTTTGAGTGTTCTCTGTCTCGTGGATTAAGAATTGACATCTCAGCTTTTCCTACCACCATGCCTTTGCTCTGCTATCATGGACTTTAACCCTCTGAAAATGCACGCCCAATTAAATGCTTTATTTTTATAAGTTGCGTTGGCCATGATATTTTGTCACAGCAATAGGAAAGTAACTAAAACAATGGGCAGGTGATTAGGACAAGCGGTTTTCAAAAGAAGTGCAAATGGTTGTGGAAAAGTGTTCAATATCCATAGCCACCAGGGAAAGGTACAGCTATATTGAGATTTCACCAAGAATGGTCACCATCAAGAAAACCAAAACTCATAAATGTTGGAAAAGATGTAAAGAAACAGGAACCTTTATAGGCTGTTGGTTAAAAATTCAACTTAGTGGAGTCACTATATAAATCAGAAAAATACTTCCTCAAAACCTAAAATAGAGCTGTCTTAGGGCTCAGCTATACTACTCCTGAGGACACACTGGAAGAAATCAGTGTCAGGATACAACAGAGCTCTCTCTCTCTCTGAAATCTCCATGTTGATCACAACTTGTCACTATAGCCCTTCATGGAATCAGTCTGGGCTCTATCAAGGAGTAAATGGATAAAGAAGATGTGGGAGGGGGTGTGTGTGTGTGTGTGTGTGTGTGTGTGTGTGTGTGTGTGTGTGTGTGTGTGTGTGTGTGTACACTCACAACTCAAAACAACAGTTAGAGTTGTTTTGCCATGTATCATAAAAACAGGGACAGACATCATCTTAGGTCTCCTTATCTTACACAGGCTTCGTTGAAACGCAGGTATTAAAGGGTTAACTGTAGGGTTTGGACAAAGGGGCAAAAAACTGGTCATGCAAGGACTTTGCTTTCAAATGTCAGTTCTGGAAACAGACTGAAAAGTAAGAGAAAACTTCCTACGGGTTTACAAATGAGAAAAATAACACCTTGCATTTAAAGGTTTGTTCTATTAAATATTATTAAAAAATATTCATTTGTTAAATGGTCAGAAAATTTCTGAACTGATTGTTTTTGGCGAACACAAAATGTAGGTATGAATGGTTTTTAGTAATCTAAAGGGCTTGATAGACCCATAGTCGTGCACAGAAGGATTTAAGGCACCTTGGAATGCTTCGTGCTTTGTCCCAGATGTGACTGGCATTTTCAAAGAGAAAGTTTTAGTGCAGTCAAGCTGTCTTATCGGTCTAGGTCCTTCTGATATTTCAAAGTGGAGAGGAAAAGCGTAAGGTCACAGAAGCATCAACGCAGGATTCTAACTCCCTATTGGATAACATTAAACTGCTTTAAAATTCTTACCACAGAGCTGATGTGGACGTCTTCCTGTTGAGGCCGGGAGCTCTGATGACTTATCACATGGGACAAGCAGATAAATATGTAAATGAGCTAAAAGCCAGTGTCTGCTTTTGAGGGATCAAAGGTTAAAGGTCCCCGTTGAGCTGTCGGCCAGATGGTGATGGCGATGATGAAGATGATAGTCTTTCATCCATGAAAGGAGTGCCAGGCCCTATTTTTGTTGTTGTTGTTGTTGTTGTTGTTGTCTTTTGGGTTTTCTTTTGTTTTTTAAGGCAGGGTTCCTGGCTGTCCTGTAACTTGCTCTGTAGACCAGTCTGAGGCTGGCCTCAGTCTCAGAGATCCACCTGTTTCTGCTTCCCAAGTGTTGGAATTAAAGATGTTGCCACCACTGCCCAGCCTACGTTATGTTTTTAACAGCTTTATCCAAATACATTTCACATACCGTACCAGTCCACCATGTAAAGTGTACAATTCAATGGTTCCTAATACTTGGCAGTCAATAGCACAGTGAGTTTTCATTCTTTAGCAGGTCCTTGTAGTTCTCTCTCCTGCCTTCCCTTTGCCCTATGTACTCATTGTGAACCTTTATCATAAACATCTAATACGTGGTGCTTTGTTTTCTGCTTCCTTTAGCATAACATTTTCAAGATGTTGTAGACCATACCAAGCTTCATTCTCTATAGGGGCAAATAAAATTCCATTATTTGAAAATTTAAAAATATAATCTAAAGGACTGACTTACATTTAGAGACACTTTTGCATGAATAATTTCTAGGTTTTGTGCCATATGAACCGCACGTAATTTTGTCATTGCTAAGATGGGGAAATAAAGTTGTCACTCTATATTACCCATTCCTAATAAATAATGAATTCTATTATAAATGATGGTATGAGATATCTCATTATGTAATTTGATGTTATGTACATTGCAAACTTACCAAGCTGAAAACTAGTATTATTCATTAAAAAAAGGCAATATTAAATCTAGGACTCTTTGTTCATTGACTACTTAGATTCAAAATATCTGACTGAAACAGAAAATACCCTTGTGACACATACACACATATTAATAAAGCTTTATACATTAGCCCCCAGTAGTGTTATAAAACGTCATTACAATTTTTCTTATTCTTTATTGTTTTCAGATATGTTGGGGGGTTTTAATGAAAATATAAATAGTCTGGGTCCAGCCTACCATCATTTATCTCCTGTCCAACCATTTCTGAATCATTCTCTACTTTCTTCCCCCTCATCCTCCAGGGTGAAGGAGAAAGCATTGGCTAGCTCCACAGTTCTTCAAAGGACTAAATGTTCCTTGTGATTCTAGTAACTGCTGTCTACTGGCATACTTTAGAGCACAGCTTCTAACAAAGGACCTGAGACTTAATTTTTTAGATGCTAGGACATCACCCAGTGGACAAATCAAATTAAGTTTAGAATGAACACCAGATGGAGTTGAGCTAAGTACTACTGTTGTACTTCTTAGTTGCTCAAGTTTGGTCATAAATGGATTTCTTGGCACTAACTCCTTGACATCTGTCACTTACACACACCCTAATGTGGTATCAGATCAGCCAGAACAGCTGTCATCCCAGGAATGAGGAAGAGTCGAAACCAAACCACCAGATGTCCATCTGTGATGACTTCAAAGAGCTTTCTGAGCCAAGGAGAGAAGTTATAAAACGCAGTGTAAACTCGTGCTAGACACAGTGGGGTGCGCTTATAATGCCAGCACCAAAGAGGCTGAAGCAGGGGAACTTTGAGTTTGAAGCCAGCCTGAGCTACATACCAAGACCCAAAACCAATAATAAAAATGCAATCTTTCATGCCAACCCGTCCAAAGCAATTAGAGCTGAGACGACAAGGAGCAATGTTTCTTATGCATGGCTATGGCCACTTAGCAATAACTATATATCTCCTCAGCCTTGACTCTTGTGACATGTGTTTCAGGAATAAACATCATTTGGGAACGTTCATACCAAGGCTAGCATGTCAGCCCCAATCCCTAAGAATTTAGTTCTAAAAGCAAAGGGACGATTGTTACCTCCTGAGGAGATTAAGCCTGACAAAGACTCTTTTTCACAGTAGGATCTAAAAAGTGTTTCTATATAGCAAGAAGTTGAGATGAATCATAAAATTGTCTCTAAAGTAAAGAAGAAAGTTTCTTCATTCCTGTCTCAAGGGAACCTTCCTGGACTTTCTACTCTTTATCTGTTTAGCAGTGATGGTGATGGTTTGTTTTTGCATTTAGGAGGCTCCAATGTGCAAAACTATGTGTTACAGAATTCCCTTGCCGGTAAGAAGCTATTCTGACAGTCAACAAGAATCATGGCAGCAGGATGGTGTCTTACTTGAAACTGGTCTTATGATTAAAGGGTTGTTGTTAACCATAGGGAGTGATGAAGGATAGATAGGATACTTTTCTATTCCAGGCTCTAGGAAGACTTTTGTACTTTATTTTAGAAAGGAATCTGCACTTTTATGTTGCCTTAGTTAGGCTTTCTATTGCTGCAGCAAAAAAATATACCATGACCAAAGATCAAGCTGAGGGATAAATAAACGGTTTATCCAGCTTACACTTGCACATCGATGTTCATTGCCAAAGGAAGTCAGGACAGGAACTCAAACAGGGCAAGAACCTGGAGGCAGGAGCTGATGCAGAGGCTATAGAGGGGAGCTGCTTATTGGCTTGTTTTCTCTGGCTTGGCTCAGCCTGCTTCCTTATAGACGCCAGGACCACCAGCCCAGGGTCAGACAGCACCACCCACCATGGGCTGGGCCCGCCCACTTTGACCACTAATTGAGAAAATGCCTCACAGCTGGATCTCATGGAGGCGCTTTCTCAGCTGAGACTCCTTCCTCTCTGATGACTCTAGCTTGTGTCAAGTTAACACAAACCCAGCCAGTATACATGTTATTAGCATCTTAACATGGATGTACTGCTGATGGCTTTTTTTTCTTAGTCAACTCTAGCCCAGATATTGCCTGGAAGAGGATGAGTTGGCACGGGCAGATAGTAAGTAGACTCAGTATTCCGAGGAGTTCCTAAGCCCAAATGTCCAGAGAATACGTGAAGAGAGTAATGGATGATAATGAGAAAACATATGTTTTACAAGTTTTAGAAATGTGGCTGGCTATCTTAGCAGACGGGCAAGACTGGGCTCCACAATGACTGCCTTTATCTCCATTCCTATAAATCCCATTGCACAAAAGACTGTGTATAAAAAAAAAATGAAAATAAATTAATTAATTTAAAAAAAAATACTTGTTTTTTAGTATGTTAACCCACTGCCTCCTCAGATGCCAGCTCTCTAATATAACACAACTTAAAGATTTAATTTATGTCACCTCCTACAGTGCTTGTGGTGATGAGTAATGTGAATTCTGATGTTCTGGTAATAATTCCAAATAAATCAATCATGGTCCCAATGTATAAAGTGAATTACATCACCAGGAGGCAAAACTATAAAGAGTTCAGTAGCAGCCTTAGCCACACAGTGAGTCTGAAACCAGTCTGGGATATAACAGACACTGTATTTTTTAAAAGTAAGGGTATGAAACTAATAAGATGAGAAATGATGGGGGTGCCTTAGTCACTATTCTGTTGTGTGACACAATGGCCAAAGCAACTCTCATAAAACAAAGTGTTTAGCTGGAGGCTTGCGTACAATTTCAGAGATTTAGTCCATTATCATGACTGCATGTACAGCACAGGAGAAATGGCTGAGAGCTACATACCCACCCACTAGCTGGGCCTGGGCCCTGCATGGACTTTTTGAAATCTCAAAGCCCACCCCTAATGACACAGGTCCTCCAACAAGGCCACACCTCCTGATGCTTTTCAAGTGATGTTGCACCCTGATGACTGAGCACTCAAGTGCATGAGGTCATAGGGGCCATTTTTATTCAGATCACCACAGGAGAAAACATGGCAATTGACACCAACGAAATTAAGATCCTTACAGAATGCTTTGGAAACCTGTATCCCGAGAAATTTGAAAAATCTAGAAGAAATTAATATGTTTCTAGACATATATGACCTACCAATATTAAACCCTGAAGACAAAACCAACTTAATTAGCTCCATAACAAGCAACAAGATTGAAGCAATAATAATAAGTTTTCCAATTAGGAGAAAAGGCTAGCTCAAAGGAATTCAGTGCTAATTTTTCCCAGTCTCTTAAAAAAATCAACACCAAGGCTCCCTAAACTGCTCAAAAAGGGTAGAAAAGCTGACAAACTCATTTATGAAGTTAGTGATAAGGACACAACAAATAAATTCATAGCACAATCTCCCTGGAAAACATAGATGGGAAAACTTCTCAATAAAATATTTGCAAACTACATTCAACTAAGCATGAAAAGGTTCATTCCCTATGACCAAGCGGACTTCTCTCGAGGGATGCGAGGGTGATTAAACACACACACAAATCAATAAATATGTAAATCACATGAATCAGCTCAAGGACAGAAATCACGTAATTACCATAATAAATGCAGAAGCTGATAAAGCCCAATAATCCTTCATTTTAAAATACATGAAGAAATTAGTAAGCCTTTCACAACCCAATAAAGGCTACGTGTGACAAAACTGTAATCAGATTTTATACTAAATGAAGAAGACTTCAAAAGCTTCCCTTCCATTCATCAGGAAGGAGACAAGGGCGTCAGCTTTCTCCTGACTGTACTGAAGTCTCAGCTGGAGAAGTGCAACAAGGGAAAGAGAGTGGTCACAAACAGGGAAGGATAAAGTTAAAGGAGTCTTACTTGCAGCTATGTCTGATGTATGAAAGACAGAAAAGCCTGGAAGCTTCTCAGAATTGATGTCTTCAGCAAAGTGTCAGGATACAGAGTCGGCGTGCAAATATTATTAATGTTCTGTATGCCCAAAAGGAAAACGCTGAGAAAGAAACTGGAAACGTTAAAACACTTAAAGAAGCCGAAGAAGACACCATAAGATGGAATATCCATCCGTGGGACAGGCAGAATTACTACTGTGGATTGTCCATATTACCAAAACTGATACTCGGATTCAATGCAATATCCATCAAAATCCCAATGACTTCCTTCACGGAAGTAGAAAAACCAACCCTAAAGTTCCTATAGACGCATAAAAGACTTTGGCTACTCAAAGAAACCCTGAGCAAAAAAATTGAACAATGCTGGAGACAGTAGAATGCCTGATTTCAATCATTCTGTTTAGTCACACACAGCTGCTAAAATAGTGTAGGACTGACCCAAAGTCAGCCACATAAACCAACAGGATCAAACAGATTTCCCAAAGGAAATCTCACAAAGACACAGCCGTATGACTGTTAGCGAAAACGCCAAAAAACCTATAGTAAAAGAGAAGACCGCAAACTGCCAGCAAGACTCTTCCTTACCTTTCCATGGAGTGTGGCAGCAAGATGGAGGTTCAGATTCCCACGAAGAGGAAGTTTGTGGTTGATGGATCGGCAAAGCTGAACAGACCGAGTTTCACATTCGGCGGAGCTGGCTGGCGATGGCCACTGTGGAGCTGAAGCCCAAGTCACAGAACCTAGAACAGAAATCATTATCTTAGCCACCGAGACACACGCTGTTCCTGGCGAGGAGGGTCATCGGACCCGAGAGTGGACTGCAGTGGCCCAGAAAAGGCCCAGCTCCCCTGTGAGCAGCACAGAGCGTTATGAAGACAAGGTGGCCACAGGAGGTCTGTGTGCATTGCTCAGGCAGAGTCTCTGTGCTACCAGCTGCTAGGAGGGCTTGCTCTCTGAAGCCCTGCTGTGCTGTGCTTCCGTTCTTTATGGACAGTGGGGACAAGGGCTGCGAGGTCGTAGTGTCCCAAAGGCTCAGAGGACGAGGGCCAAGTCCACAGAGTTTGTGGATGGTCCGATGATCCGCAGGGGAGACCCTGTTCAGTGCCATGTTCCATGTACCTCTCAGACAGGGTGTGCTGGGGATCAAAGTGAAGATTATGATGCCCTGGGACCCAATTAGTAAGACGGGCCCCGGGACATGAGCATTATGGACCCTAAAGGTGAAATCTTGTCCACCACCCCCATCACAGAATGGAAGGGTAGGAAGCCAGAGCCACCTGCCGTGCTCCAGCCAGTGCCTGCAGCCAAACAGGATTTCAGCAGATGCATCTAGAGTCTGGATGCTGTCCTGCAAGACGTTTAATAAAATACTACACAAAAACGTAAGCCTGGCTGGACTGTGTCCCGTGCTAAACCAGGTTATGTTGGCCTATGGAGCAAAGCTTATCCTGTTAACTTAAGCTGGGGGGCTTGAGCAGAGCTGACCAGAGAAGTCTTGGGACTGTGAAGGTTGGTGGCTACAGGGCAGCATCTTGACCCTGTGTTGTAGAAGAGAAGGTTGGTTTTGGTGCTCACGATGAAACCCGAGGTTTTGCACATAGTAAGCACACATTGTATTATTGAGCCTGGAGAGGGTATGTGTGTGTTCCCAGGCATGTAAGAAATCTTTGGTGGGCCAGAAAGATGGCTCAGTAGGTAAAAATGCTTTCTATGAAAGCTTGGGCGCCGTGGAATGCACTCAACCCTGAATGTAGGAAGTAAATTGGCCTCCGCGTTTTGCAACACTGTGCTAAGTTTTAGTCTCAGCATTCCTTATGTAAAAGGGAAGTTTCTGTTGCCATTGAGTTCAAAGCTCGGAGGTCTGAAATGTAAAGTTGTTGTAAGAACCCACATCTATAAGTCCTGTACTTGGCCATTATGTTTTTGGAAAATACGAAAAATTTAGAAATTACATGTTACTTCTTTCACATAACGTCTTGAAAGATTTGCTATTGATGTGTGCTTTGTGGGGAATTAAAGTTAGATTGGAAATCCAAACAAAGGAAAAAGGAAAGACACAGTCTTCAACCAATGGCACTGGGAAAACTGGATGTCTACCCATGAAATGCTGAGGATAAAGCCCTCTCTTTTCCTGTACAAAATCAGAGACTTTCAAGTAAGACTTAAAAGCCCAAAACGTTCAGAGGAAGCTGCTTTACGTTGTAGATGCAGGCACAAGCTTTCTGGAAATGACACTAACACCTCAGAAAGTAACAGTAGGAGGGCATTACATGAAATCGAAAGGCCTCTGCACAGCAAAGGAAATGGCCGAGAGAAGAGATGGGCTATAAAATAAAAAAAAGTCTCTGCTAGCTGCACATCTGACAGAGGCTTGGTATCAAAAATACATAAAGAACTGAAAAGAAACAAAAAATAAATCCTACAACCCAATCAGTAAACGAGCTAATGAACTGAACGATGAAGTACAAGCGGCCAATAAACATTGGAAAATTATTCAAAATTCTTGGCCATCAGGGTAATGCAAATTATAACCACATTGATTCCGCCTTAGTCCAGTTAACTGAGAAGCCAAGGCAGCAACAAATGCTGACCACAGTGCAGAGTAAAGGGAACTTTTATAAACTGCCAGGAGGCATGCAAATTTGATCAGCCACATGGAAATCAGCATACAGCTTCCTCAAAAAAAATACTAAAAATAAAACTGTCATGTAACCCAGCAGTAAGACTTCTTTTAACACATTCAAAGAACTTTATAAAAGTCAGCACAACACATCAATACACACATACCCTATGTATCCACACTAGTCAGACTAGTGTCCATTAACAAATGAATAGATAAAGAAAACAGAGTGTATATACACTATGGAGTTTTATTTATGCATAAAAATGAGACTCTGTCCTTTTCAGAAAAATGTATGTAACTGAAAAGGGGCCATAGCCTCTGGAAATCACAAGCTGGCAGTATCTGAAGGGGTTTTAAGATATGCTAAGCTTTTGGTTCACAATCCTAACTTCTAGGGGTCTATCCCAGAGATACAGCTACACAAGCAGGCAGTAAATGTTCTCAGTGGCACTCATGTGACATTATTTATGACAGGAAAATAGTATAAATTAATTCTATAAAATATTAGTGAGACTTTACAGTGACGAGAAGAAAAATTGGAGGGAGAAGAAAAAAGATATACTAATACATTCCAAAACAAGGCTGCCCACTCTCTCCGTGTCTATTCAATACAATATTCAAAGTTCTGGCTAGAGCAATAAGACAACAAACAGAGATCAGAGGGGATATAAATGGGAAAGGAAGAAGTCAAACATTCCCTATTTGTAGATGACAAGAGAGTACACATAAATGACCTGAAAAATTCTACCAGGTAAATCCTACAACTGATAAACACCTTCAATAATGCGGTGGGATACGAGATTAGCTCAAACAAAAACATCAGCAGCACTCCTATATACAAATGATAAACAGACTGAGGAAGAAATCAGAGAAACATCACCCTTTACAATAGCCACCATAATATAAAACATCTTGGGGAAAATCTAGCCAAACAAGTGAAAACCCAGTATGACAAGAACTTTAAGTCTTTGATGAAAAAAATTGGAGAAGATATCAGAAAATGGCAAGATCTCCCATGCTCTTGGATAGGTAGTAAAAATGCCAATCGTACCTAAAGCAATCTACAGATTCAACGCAATCCCCTTCAAAGTCCCAGCAAATTCTTCACAGACCTTAAAGGAGCAATACTCAACTCCATATAGAAAAACAAAAAACACAGGAGAGCTAAATCGATCCTGTACAATAAAGGAACTTCTGAACACATCGCCATCCCTGACTTTAAGCTCTACTATAGAGCTGTAGTAATAAAAAAAAAAAAGAGCTTGGTATTGGCATAAAAATAGACACATGGATCAATGCAATGCAATCAAATTGAAGACCCTGACATTAACCCACACACCTATGAACACCTGATTTTCGACAAAGAAGCCAAAACCTAAAAAGGAAAGAAGAAAGCATCTTTAACAAATGCTGCTGGCATAACTGATCAACATGTAAAAAGACTGCACATAGATCCATATCTATCACCATGCACAAAACTCTAGTCCAAGTGGATCAGAGACTGCAACATAAACCCAGCCACACTGAAAGTAATAAAAGAGAAAGTGGGAAGCACCCTTGAACAAATTGGCACAGGAGAGTGCTTCCTAAATAGAACACCAGTAACAGGCTGTGTGAGAGCAACAATGAACAAATGGGGCTTCCTGAAACTGAAAAGCTTCTGTAAGGCAAAGGACATGGTAAATGAGACAAAGCAACAGACTACAGAATGGGAAAAGATCTTCATCAACCCCACATCTGACAGAGGGCTGATCTCCAAAAATATATAAAGAACTCAATGAAGGAGACATTAAAACACCAAATGTTCCCATTTTTAAAATGGGTACAGGTTTAAACAGAGAATTCTCAACAGAAGAATCTCATTTAATGAATTGCTCAATATCCTTAGTCATCAGGTAAATGCAACTCAGCTCAAAACAACTCTGAGGTACCATCTTACACCTGTCAAAATGGTTAAGATAAAAAACACTGATGACAGATTATGCTGAAGAGGATGTGAAGAAAGGGGAACCCTCCCCCACTGCTGTTGGGAGTGCAAACTTGTACAGTCACTTTGGAAATCAGTATGGCAGCTTCTAAGAAAATTGGGAATCGGTGTATCTCAAGACCCAGCATTACCACTCTTGGGCATATACCCAAAGGGTGCTCAACCACACCCCAAGGACATCTGCTCAACTATGTTCATAGCAGCATTATTTGTAATAGCCAGAACCTGGAAACAACCTAGATGCCCCTCAACTGAAGAATGGATGGAGAAAATGTGGGACATTTACACAAAGGAGAATTACTCGGCTGTTAAAAAAAGAGAGAGAGAAACATCATGAAATTTGTAGTCAAATGATTGGAACTAGAAAAAAAAATCATCCTAAGTGAGGTGACCCAGACCCAGAAAGACAAACACAGAATGTACTCACTCATAAGTGGATACTAGATATAAAGCAAAAAGATAACCTAGGATATAATATACAACCCCAGAAAAGCTAGGTAACAAAGAGGACCCTAACAAGGGATTCATGCATTGCCCTGAGACAGGAAAACAGATGACAGCTCCTGGGTAAACTGGAGGCACGGGGAGTTAGAGAGGAGGGAATGGAGGATGAAAATGTGAGGAAATAGGGTGGTAGAGTTGTGGGAGGGGTGGGGTGGGAGAGCAATGAAATAAATATCTTGACAGAGGAAGCCATTAGGGAGTTGGAGAGAAACCTGGTATTGGGGAAATTACCAGGAATCCACAAGAATGATCCAAGCTAAGACTCCTAGCAACAGTAGAGAGGACGCCTGAACTGGCCTTCTCATGTAATCATGTTGGTGCCTGCCCTAGCTGTCATCATAGAACCTTCATCCAGTAACTGATGGAAGCAGCTACAGAGATCCACAGCCAAGCACAGGCCAAGCTCCTGGAGCCCAGTCAACGAGGGGGAGGAGGGATTACATGAGCAAGAGGGGTGAATATCACAACAGGGAGACTCACAGAGTCAGCTGACCCAAGTGGGATCTCATGGAGTCTGAACTGACAGCTGGGGATCTGCATGGAACCAAACTAGGCATCTGATTTTGTGTGACAGTAATGAATCTTGGTCCGTTTATGGGGCCCCTGGCAGCGGGATCCGGATCTATTCCTGGTGCATGAGCTGGCTTTTTGGTGCCCATTCCATATCTTTGTTGACTCTCCACACAAGAGGCCTTACCTTTTCTGAGGAGTGGCTAGGAGTGGGTAGGGGGAAGGTGAGGAGAAGTGAGAGGAAGGGAAGGAGGGAGAACTGTGGTTGGCATGTAAAATAAAGTTTAAAAATTTAATTTAAGTTAAATTAAAAAAGGAACTCACAAACCATTTTAGCCAGGAAGGCAGGTAGGCTAACTGAAGATCTTGATTCCTGGTAGGTCACACAAATATTCCTCTCCAACCTTCCTTCCCTCCACTCACTACTTTATCCCAGCTCCTACCTCCAGCAGGCATTGCTGGAAACCCTCAGGCCACTCTGGCCAGGAAAGTAGGTAGGCAAACTACAGATCTTCACTCTTCTGCCTCTCTAATGCCCCAGTCTCATCCCCAACTCTGTAGCAGACTATTTGTTGTGGCTTCTCCTTACTCTCTACCCCCAATCCCAACACCCTGCTTTCCTTGCTCTTGTGGACCCATTCAGTCTCTCTCTCTCTCTCCCCTATACCATTTCTATTCTTAAGTGTCAGCTCCCAACATGCCAAATCACATTTTACCCAGGACTCTTAGGGACCACACCTAGGAGGATGCCAGATGTATTCCCTACCAGGAAATACAGTCACCACACCCTTCTAAGAACCAGAGAGGGGAACAGAAAGCAAAGAAAAAAATTACCCACCTAACAAATACAAGACCACAAAGATAGCAGCACGGAGAATTACAAGCATCCCAGACTCTAGACTCCAGTGGAAAAAAATGCAATCAGTAACAGCTAAGATAATGTCTCAGTTAAAGCCCCAAAATTCTATCACAGTTGGCCCTGAGAACTGCACCATAAGTGATGCATAAGACAAGGACCTTAAAATAGCTTTTATGGATAGAAAGACGTCCTTCAGCAGGAAATGAATAAACCTCCTGGAGAAATCTGTGAAACCACCCAAAACAGTAGAGGAAATACACAACACAATTCAAGACCTGAAAGTGAAAATAGAATCAATAAAGAAAGCTCAAACCGAAGGAAATCTGGAAATGAAAATTTTAGCAACTTGAACAGGAACCTCAAAGGCAAGCTATGTCAACAGAATACAAGAGATGGATAACAATCTCAGGCATCGAAGACACAGTAAAAAGCAACGTTAAATTGAAAAGAAATAAATTCTGGCACAAAACATCCAGGAAATTTGAGACACTGTGAAAAGACCTAATCTAAGAATAACAGGAACACGGGAAGGATAGAAACTCAGGTGAAAGGCACAGAGAATATTTTCCAAAAAATCAAAGAAGAAAATTTCCCTAGCCTAGAGAAGAAGATGCCTATAAATGCACAAAAAGCACCAGACCAATTGGGCCAGAAAAGAATGTCTCCTCAGCACATAACAATCAAGATACTAAATGTACAGAGCAAAATATACATATAACATATATATATGTATATGTGTATATATGTGTGTGTGCATGTATATATATATATATACATATGATCAAGCAACATATAAAAGCATATAAAAGCAGACCCATTAGAATAACACCTGATTTCTCAGTGGGGATTCTAAGGTATCAATGTTCTACAAACTCTAAGAGATGCAGATACCGGCCAGGACTACTGTACCCAGCAAAACTCTCAACCACAATAGATGGAGAAAACAAAACATTCCATGATAAAACCAAATTTAAGAAACATCATCTACAAATTCAACCCTATAGACAGTGCTAGAAGAAAAGCTTCAATCTAAAGAGGTTAATCACACCCAAGAAAACACATACCCATTAGAATTCCAAGATAATTCTTTGCAGGTCTTGAAAGGACAAAATTCTCAGCTTCATATAGAAACACAAACACAAAAAAAAGAAAAAAAAAACAGGATAGCTGAAACAATCCTAAACAATAATAGAACTGCTAGAAGTCTCACCATTTATGATTTCAAGCTGTACTACAAAGCCATAGTAATAAAGACAGCATGGTATTGGCATAAAAACAGGCACATTAATCAATGGAATCAAATGGAAGACCCAGACATAAATTCACATACCTATAGACACCTGGTTTTCTTTTTTTTTTAAATTAAAAAATCAGAAGTACACAATGGGAAAATG
The DNA here is from genome assembly GCA_030556225.1 of Cricetiscus sungorus. Taxonomy (NCBI): domain Eukaryota; kingdom Metazoa; phylum Chordata; class Mammalia; order Rodentia; family Cricetidae; genus Cricetiscus; species Cricetiscus sungorus. Next base: position 6,371,701 of record JANBXA010000732.1, read on the forward strand.
GCATAATCTTCAACAAATGTTGTTGGTCAAACTGGATGTCTGCATGTAGAGGAATGTACATAGATCCATACATATCCTACACATACATATCGTACACATACATATCCTACACACACACACAATTCAACTCCAAGTGGATCAAAGACTTCAATATACAACAGGACACACTGAACCCGATAGAATAGAAAGTGGAAAATGGCTTGGACTCAGTAACGCAGAAGACTTTCAGAACAGAACATTTATAGTGCAAATCCTAAAATCAACAATTAATAAATGGAACCTTATGAAACTGAAAACATGCTGTAAGGCAAAGGACACCATCAATCAGACAAATGGGAAAAGACTTTTAGCAACTCTACATCCAACAAAGGACTAATATTCAACGTTTATAAGAACTCAAAGTAGATATAACAAAAACAAATAATCCAATATTTTGAGTGGGGCACATACCTAAACATAGAATTCTCAAGAGAGGAAAGTCAAATAGCCAAGAAACAAAGAACTGTTAAACATCCTTAGCCATCAGGGAGCTGCAACTCAAAACCACTACTTTGAGATTTCATCTTATGAAATCTTTAGTCGGGATGGCTAAAGGTCAATAACACCAGCTCATGCTGGTGAGGATGTAGAGCAAAGGAAACACTTCTCCATTGCCGGTGGGAGTGCAAACTTGTACAGCCACCGTGAAAATCAATGGTGGTTCCTCAGAAAGTTAGGAATCCATCTACCTCAAAATCCAGCTGTGCCAATCTTAGGCTTATACCACAAGGACACTTGATCAACCATATTTGTTGCTGCTTTATTCATAAAAGTCAGAAACTTGGAACAACCTAGCTATTCCTCAATAGAAAGATAAAGAAAATGTGATAGATCTATATAGTGAACATCATGAAATGCACAGGCAAATGGATAGAACTAGAAAAAAAATCATTCTGCGTGAGGTAACCCAGGCCAGAAAGATAAATATGGTCTGTATCCACTTACATGTGGGTATTAGCTGTTACATAAATGATAACTACATTTATCATTTATATACTACAACCTGTAGACCCAGAGAGATTAGGTATAAAGGAAAAGTATGGGGGGGTGTATCTTCCTGGGATGGAGAAACAGAATAGATTTTATAGGTAGACTGGAGGTAGATGGGAATTGGAATGTGAGGATCAGGGAGGGAGGGAGAGAGAAGATAACGGTAGAGGGAGCTAGAATTGAGGGGCATTTGAGGGATGGTGACAAATCCTAGTACGGTGGAAACTTCCTAGAATGTATGAAGGTGATCCTAATGAAGACTCACATTAATGGGGAATATGGAGTCTCCACTGGTCATCTCTTGTCTCCAGGCAAGACTTCCAGTGGCAGGCCTGGATTGCATTCAGTTCAGCTGTTAGCCGAAAGGAATCCCATGGCAATTCCCAAGCAACCCAAGCTATAGTTAAGCCAAAGGTTTGACTTCCTTAATCCTACAGTGGGGCCCCATTGCCAAGGACAATACCCACACAACGAGTTGAACATGAAGATGTCAAGTTGATGCCTACATGGAGCCTTCACCCTTATGTTCTAGTCTCCTCGTTGCAGGAAGGTACTCTGCAAACACCAACACAGCCACAAAACCTTTGACCTACAATCTATCCTGCCTGCAAAATACCCTAGGGCAATTGTGACACAAAGCTTATGGGAGCAACCAATCCCAGAATCCAATTTGACTTAAGGCCTCTCCATGAGCTGGAACACACTCCCAATACAGCTTGGGTGACCAAGAGTCAAAGACTAGATATCCCATTGACCTAGGGTAAAATCAAATAGTACTTTTTTAAGTAATAACAAATGACTCCTAACAGTACCCTGCTATACTTGTAGATCAGGGCTTTATTCAGCTACCATCAGAGAACCTTCCTCCTGTAGCAGATGGGAAAAATACAGAGACCAGCAGCCAGACATTATGCACAGAGAGAGAAGCCTTGAAATACACAGCTCTAAATGGAATGTCTAAATCAAATCTTACCCCTTGGAGCTCAAGGAACCCCACAGAAGAGGAGGCAGATAGACCCCAGATAAGAGCCAGAAGGGATGGAGGACAGAGTTAAAATAATTTAAAAAAAAAAACAAAGAAAATGGTTTTTTTTTTTCCTTAGTCCCCCCACACACTGAAAAATGGCCTAAGAAAAGACTTTGGTTCACAAGTATGCACCCTATCGCTTTTGGCAGTTTCTGGAGCAAGGCATGTACCCAGTGAATAGCTGTAACTTAGATAGTACACCTAACCTGACCCCTCCATCTTAGAGCATTCTCGAGAATGCATGTGCCATTTTTGTCTGTAACTCTAGCAGAGCAGGTCTGAGTGACAGTTGATCGATTGCCCACCAAAGCAGCACCGCCCATTGTTTCTCTGGGATGTGTATGCATCGCTGAAGGGCGGTGCTGATCTCAATGCATTCCCTGGCTGCGCTGGTTAGCTTTTGCCCTGTTGACATAAACTAGGGCCATCCGGGGAAAGGGAACCTTGATTGAGGAATAGCCTTCGCACTGATCTGTGGGTATGGCTGTGAGCATTGTCTTGATTAACGAACGGTGTGGGAGAGCCAAGCCCACTGAGGATGGGCATCCTGGACCAGGTGGTCCTGGGCTGTATAAGAAAGCAGTCACAGAAAGCTACAGAGAGAACGCCAGTGAGCAGAGCCCCTTTCTTAGTGTCTGCTTCCATTCCTGCTTTAGTGTCCCCAGTTCCCTGGCTTCCTTGATGATGAACTCAACCTGTATGGTGTGATACACATTTTCCTCTCCAAGTAGCTTTTGGTCAGTGCTTTATCTCAGCCACAGAGAAGTTGCCTGGGACTCTGGCCTGATGACCAAATCAGAGACCAAGGGGCGGGGAGGTAAACAGGCCAAACTGCAAGGTAGGAACACAAGCTCCAGAGACATTCGCCTTCCTATTCTTGCTTGCTTTGTGTCTTACTTTATGAAACGTTTATTCTTATTTTCATCCAACCTGGCGGGTTAGATAGAGGAGGATTTACTAAATATGGTATGTGTTGATGGCAGAAAATCCCCTCAGTTTTTACATGGACCACCAAAAAGTGTGTTCCCTACATTGGATCGTCCTTCCTGCTAGCTCCTGTAGCATTGGAAAGCAATTTAAAGATGCTTAAGACTGATGTAAAGATACAAGCCCTTTCTACGACAAACTATTCTAAAAGAGAAATTACCAAGACAATGTAGATTTTAAAAAGAAAACAGCTGGTTTTTTTTTCATTGTTCACACAAAACACCACTCTCACCTCAAAGGAATAAGAGAGTTTATTCTGAGCCAACTATGAGGGCCATGGCTCAGGAACACAAGTTCAAATCGCCCCACATACCATGTTCCAATTTAGAAACAGCTTAATGAGATTTCTACAATAATATAACAAAAGAAAAGTCACATAAATTTTAAACACGCTGATAGAAACATCAAGTAGGCAGGTTACATCCATGCAAGGGAATCTCTGCCACAGCACTCAGATGTTCTCTGCTAGCATTCTTAGCCTTTAGGTTAGTGGGAATACATGGCCTGTTAGGATGTTAAACCCTAGTGTTGACAATGTTAAGTCAAGTACAGAGATGAGGAAGGAAGAGCTCAAAAGAAGCACAAATGAGTAAGGTAACCCAGACCCAGAAAGACATACACGGTAGGTACACACTCGCTCAGACGTGGATACTAGATGGAAAGCAAAGGATAACCATGCTACAATCCACAGCTCCAGAGAAGTTAAGAGGGATGAAAGGGTCACCCGGGGGAGGGGAAACAGAAGAGATGTCCAGAGCAAACTGGGTAGGGAAGGGGTGTAGAGGGGAAAGGGAGGGGGGATGAGAACATGAGCGGGTAGGATGGTTGAGTTGGGGGAAGGATGGAGAAAGAGATATCTTGATAGAGGGCGACATTATAGTCAGAGAAACCCCGTGCTAGGGAAATTCCCAGGAATCCACAAGGATGACCCCGGCTAAGATTCCTAGCAATAGCGGAGAGAATGCCTTAAATGGCCTTCTTCTGTAATCAAATTGGTTGACTACCCTAGCTGACATCATAGAACCTTTATCTAGAACTGATGGAAGCAGATGCAGAAATCCACCGCCAAGCACCAGGCCAAGCTCCTCGGAGTCCAGTCACAGAGAGGAAGGAGGGATTACATGAGCAAGGGGACAAAATTAAGGCTGGGGTGGTGAGGGGAGGCCCACAGAAACAGTTGACCCAAGCTAGTGGGCTCATGGACTCTGGCCTGGCGCTGGGGAGCCTGCATAGGACTGAACTAGGCCCTCCGAATGCAGCTGAGAGTTGTGTAGCGTGGTCAGCTTGTGGGGCCCCTGACAGTGGGACCAGGAACTACCCCTGGTGCATGAGCTGGAGTTTTGAAGCCCATTCCCTATGCTGTAATTAATGCCTTGTTCGGTCCTGAAGCAGAGGCAGGGGCTTGGTCATGCCTCAACAGAATGTGCCAGGCTTTGCTGCCTCCCCATGGGAGGCCTTATCCTTCCTGCGGAGTGGATTTGTGGGGAGATGGATGGAGTGGGAGGAGAGAAGGGATGGGGAGCTGTGGTTGGTATGTAAAATGAATAAAACATTCTAAAATAAAAAGTAAATCTTATAGAGTATCAGCTTCAAAGGTCTCACACGTACGTAAGATTCGTGGGTACGTCGTAGCTGTTCTGTTTTATTTGTTTGTTTTCTAAAGCTTATTAAAAATCAAAGAATAGAAAAACGTCACATAAAAAGGAAAGATAAATGTAACCTAGCATAACTCTGCTCCAGACCTGCAACCTTCCTGCTCTCCACAGCCAGGGTTCTAGCCAGTCAGCCAGACTCACAGAATCTCCAACACAGGCATAACTTCTTCCCGGTAACTTCAGTTCACACGGCCAGAGGATACCCAGAAGAAATCTGAATGCGGCTGCCTCTCGGTTAAGAGGTCACAAGGCCTTGCTGGTGTAGACTCGGAGGCACACATAAGTCCTCTCTAAGTGTTCCAGCTAGAAGGAAAGAGGGACAAGCCCAAGCCTTTCTGCTTTGACAGGAGAAGAAAGTAATGCTCACAAAAGAACTGGATGACTTGCCAAGCAAAGCCTCTGACTGCATAACGTCAGAGCCGCCTTACATTTCAGACGCCATTCCCTTGATTATTTGACTGATGCTGGTAAGAAGTGGCCTTTCTTTTAAAATAGCCAGTAGTGGCGCACACCTTTAATCCCAGCTCTCGGGAGGCAAGGGCAGGGGGATCTCTGTGAGTTCAAGGCCACCCTGGTCTACAGAGCAAGTGGCAGAAACCCAGAAAAACAAAATTAAATAAGTTGAGTTAGGACAGCCTACACTCTATTGGTGACTAAAACTGGTCTTTTTGGAAAGAATTGTTGATTATAATCCCTTTGCCCAAAATAGGGGGAAAGGAAAATGAAGGAAGAAAAAAAGAACAAAAGAAAAAAAATTAAATGCATATTGCTATGGCCTGGTACCCAGGCAAACTGTCTCCCTAGCAAACTGGAGCGGCTACATGGTTTGAGGCTGCTAGTTTTGTTCAAAATCAAAGGTGAAGAATGAACCTACAAAAGACATTTTGCTTCCAAGGTACTGGCTAAATCCAAGTCGAAACCAAAGGGTTCAGGTGAGCGACCCCTCAAAACTCATCTGTGGAACAATTATGAGCTGTCAACACACAACCCTTTCTTTTCCGAAGCACAGACCCGGAGAGCACTGGAAGCCAAAACTAGGCAGGCCCTAATCCAAAAAGCTTGCTTCAGAAATGCAAATGAGTAGTATGGAGAAGGGGTGGGCCCTGCCCACATGCTTACAGAGGCCACAGAAATGAAGCAAGCTGAGTCAAATAAGGGAGTTCAGATGCCGGCGGGCTTCCAAAATTAGAGTTTCCCCTTTGAAAACAAGAGCAGATAAGCGCATAGATAAGTAACGAGTAAGTATGGCCCTTAGTAAGAAAGATGACAGGGAAGGCTGTGGTGTACGTGACCTTCTTCCCTGAGCAGACAACACTACACAGTTCCGTTTGACCGCTTGTATGGGACCTGAACTCAGCATTGCCAGATTTGTTTCTATTTGTAGTACAGATCTGGAGTTGAAAGTCCCGGTGTTACACAGATAATGGGAGCTGACTGTGGTCCAAATAGAACAGTTCTGGGAGCTGGGCATGACAGGGCACAACTTTGATTGGAAAATAGAGGCAGAGATTGAGGTGAGCCTCATCTACAAGAGAGTTCCAAACAAGTCAGGGCTACACAGTGAGGCTCTGTCAGAAACAGAACACTTCCGGGGTCCCTTAGCCTAGGGAACAATGGGATATGAGGGAAAGAGAGCTCTAAGCACTGCTGGGCGTCATCTTCACTCATCTGTCACTTGCCTTGTGGCTATCTAGAAATTATCTGTTATATAATGTTAAAAATACATACACTTCAGACAAACAGGGTATAGAGAGGCATGCTCAAATTTGTATGAAATTATCCTTTGGAAATCCAGCACTATGTACGGTAAATACTCCCATCGTCATCATCATTATCATCATTATCTTCGCTGTCATTGTCGTCAAGCTGAAGCCTGTTCAGTGCAGTGATGGTTAATCTTTATTATCAATATGACTGATTTAGAATTGCCTGTGAGACTCGCCTATGGCATGTCTTTGAGGGCATTTCTAGAAAGGTTTAATGGAGGAGGGGAAATCCACCCTGAATATGGACGGTGCCATCCCATAAGGTGGAGTCCTGGGGAGATGTGAGAGTTAGCTGAATGCGAACATTTCCCTCTTCCTGCTTCCTGGTCCCCTAAGGTGTGACGGATCCCTCAGAAGATATAAGGATTCCGGACCTAGTGCTCTGTGCCATGATGGACCCTACTCTCTCAAACTGTAAGCCAAAAAAAAAAGAAAACCTTCCACCCACAAGCTACTTTTTGTCATGCATATGTAACAAGAAACGTTTGTAATAAAAATAGCTCAGATGGGGGGAAGAAAGCAGGGTTCCCTGAGGGACAATAACAGAAGTTGTGGCTTTTCCTCCACATCCTCCTCAAACTGACCAGGGTTGCAGAAACTAAGGGAGCATGTGAGGCATGCACGCCTGCAGTCTTGATACATAGAGGTTCCTGCCACCTTTCACTCACATCCTTTAGTCCTGAGCAGTCTGGACCGGCTGGAGCCTCTTCAGGGGCAGGAAGGCATCCTGAGCTCTGGAGTGTACCTTTGCTGCCTACACCCAACTACTCCGTACCTATTTCCTACACTAATGTTCCTGATGGACTCCAAACTGACCCGCTGTCCATTAGTACATGTGAAATGCAATTCCTAAACCACTGGGCGTAAGATCTCCTCATCTGCCTCTGCTGCGCCCTGTGTAGTGGACACCACCCTGGCAGGTTAGCTACTGCAAGGGTGAAGGGTAAGGACCCCGATGCAGACTCATAGGTTGAATCCAGACTATACCACTTTGGAGGTGAGGCTGGGAACAACTTCCGAACTGTCTTGCCTCTCTGGTTTTCTACAGGTAAGATGTAAGCAACAATAATAGCACAGGACTAATTAAAATTAATAGGGTTGCCAGCAGAAAAGGGGGCCCTGATCTGGGCTTGCCGAGCAGCACTGCCCGGGGTGGGCAAGCGAGAACAGCAGTTGTACTCTGGCTGTGGGGCGTCTGAACACTCAGAAATGCCTTCTCCATCTGCACTAAGCCTTGGCCAGGGCTGGCTTCTTAACCTGGTGGTTTCAAAGCATAAGCTTCCTGGAGAAATGTGTCAACTTCTTCTATCCCACCTGCATCTCCACATCCTTCCAGTACGAGATCCACATCGGCTGATGCGCCCTGCTCTGCCGCTATTGCTGGACATCTCGTCAGGTTACTGTTATGGCTTCCTATTTGAGTGTTGTGATTCTGCCTGGCATTAAGAACTACGTTTCTTTGCAGGGGTGAGGGTGAGCAGTTCATATATGAGTGCAATGTGTCTTCATTATTAAACGCCTCCCTCCACTGCTCCAATGCATTCTTTGTCCCTCACACATTCCTCCTCATTAATTCAGGTCATCTTCTTCTGTATGTGATGGTTTGAATAAGACTGGATACCATAATTCGTATATTTTAATGTTTGGTCAACAGGCAGTGGAACTATTTGAGAAATATTAGGAGTGGTCTTTTTTTTTTTTGGAGGAAGTGTGTTATTTGGTGGGATTTTGATGTTTCAAAAGCCCTAATCAGGTGTGTGTGTGTGTGTGTGTGTGTGTGTGTGTTTGTCTCTTTCTCTTTCTGACTGTCTGCCTGTCTCGGTCTTACTCTCTGTGTGGCTATGTGTGTGTGTCTGTGTGTCTGTCTCTCTCTGTCTTTCTCAGTCTTTCTTTGTCTCTGTGTCTGTCTCTGTGTTTCTGTCTCTCTTATATCTGTGTCTGTGTCTGTAGGTCTGTCTGTCTCTGCCTCTTTCATTCTCTTTTTGTCTCTGCCTGTCCCTGTGTCTGTCTCTGCCTCTCTGTATCTGTCTGTCTGTCTCTGTCTGTGTCTCTGTCGCTGTGTGTCTCTGTCTCTCTGTCTCTCTCTCCATCCCCCCCTCTGCCTGCTGCCTGCAGATCAGGATTATAAAGCACTCTCAGCCACTACTCCAGCACTGCACCTGTCTGCTTCCTGTATGATAATCATGGACAAACCCTGTAATCAAGCTCCCAGTTAAATACTTTCTTTATAAGAGTCGCCTGTGCTATGGCATCTCTTCTAACAATAGATCAGAAACTGCACAGTTTTTATTGTGCTTTTTCATACATGTATAACCTACTAAGTCCCTTAAGTATTGCTCCTATGTATTTAGGTAGCTGACACTGGGACGTGGTCAACATGACGCCAGGGCTCGTTTCCATGTGAAAAACCTACCCCCGTAACTCAGCAGCACTGACCGCTGACATTCTTCCTTGAGGTTTTCTGTAGCTCCGGATCTGACTCTGTGTTCCAGAGTATGCAACTGACCAGGATCCATGTGACCATCCTGTCTCTGGCCCCCATATTCCTGTCTTGCAGCCCATAAAATGGCATTCAAGGCTTCTTAGGTTATAGCCCCAACTTACTATAGCTCATTCCTCTGTAAGCTCATTGTATTGTTTGTCCTGCCTGGTGACCATGGCACAGACATAGCTAATTTTACTGGCACTTGAAACAGAAGCTGAGTCAGCAGACCCTCAGGCTGTTCCCCAAAGGTCTGTTCAGGGCATTCCTGAGGGTGATGAGCATGGAGGAAGCCTTCCTTGGGGAATTCTGGAGATGTCAGGCTGCAGAGTGTGGCAGGGACAAAGAGACTTAGCCTTGCGTTGAAGGGGGCACTACCGTGTCACTCTTGACAGCTGCGTGCTCTTCCCTCAGGTAAAATGCCTCGGGATTCCTCAACATGGATTTATCTTATTCTGGCTTCTCATGATTTAAGCATTAGTCGGCAGTAGAATGCTTGGGTTCCTCCACAGGAAAAAGGAAGAACCTTGTGTTATGCTTTCTAAATCATTTCTTATTCTGCACTTTTCAATTTCACCACAATGAAAACTCCCATGCCAGACCCCAAAAAGTTCCATTTGTAGTTGCTGTATACGTGATAGTAGAAACTACAATTTCTTATTTTTCTCTCAGAATCTGTTCTCAGGGCCACCATGGCCTGGCCTGTGATTGCTGCAGGTAGAGGGCTTGGTTCTGTGTGAATGAGTTTGGGGTCTCGCTTCATCACTAAGTCTTCAGAATACAGTGTATGAAGTAATAAACATCCTGGAAACCATTCCTTCACAGTTCACAGATTTATCACATGGTTGGTTGGGAACTATAGACATTTCAAGACTTGACACAATTGTTGTCTGATGTTTGCTCAGTCTGAGTGGTCAGAGGAACTGAGGAACGGATTTTAAATCCTTCCACAGCTGTGTTAATAATTCTAGTGGTAAAAAACAACGAGCGTCAAGAGTCCGGGTATGTTTGGTACCAGTGCTTATTTACACCACAAAGAACCCATGTGGCACTGTGACAATGTCCGTGGCCAGCAGTCTACATATTAACCTTTGGGGAGGTTAACAATAAACTGGGAATGTTCAGAATACAATTTTTTAATAGCTATGAGAATCTGGAAAAAATGGTTCTGTAGTTAAGAATGCTTAGTAAAGAAGTTAGATCCCAGCTTCCACATCTGGCAGCTCACCACTGCCTATAACTCCAGCTCCAGGGGACCCAGTGCCCTGTCCTGGCTTCCACGGGTACCTGCACACATGTGCACATATACAGACACATACACATAAATAAAAAAAAAGTCTTTTTAAAATAGCTATGAAATTATACCATCCAGTTTTCAAATTTCCCAACCAAATATATTAATGGCTTTTTAAATTGGTATATATTCATTAAACATAGTAACGGATGTTACAAAGATATTTTTGTATAAGAACATCATATCGGAAGCAGAAGCAGACACCCACAGCTAAGCACTGAGCCGAACTCCTGGAATCCAGTTGCAGAGAGGGAGAAGTGATGAGCAAAGGGGTCACGACCAGGCTGGAGAAACCCACAGAGACAGCTGACCTGAACAATGGGGAGCTCATGGACCCCAGACTCACAGCTGGGAAACCAGCATAGGATGGAACCAGGCCCCCGAACATGGGTGTCAGTTAGGAGGCTTGGGCAGTCTATGGAGTCTCTGGCAGTAGAACCAGTATTTATCCCTAGTACAGGAATGGACTTTGGGAGCCCACTCTGCTTAGAGAAATGCTCTCTCAGCCTAGACACACGGGGGAGGACCTGTGCCCTGCCCCAAATGATGTGACAGACTCTGATGATCTCCTATGGAAGGTCTCACCCTCCCTGGGAAGCAGAAAGGGGATGGGATGGGGGTTGGTGGGGGGCATGGGAGGATGGGAGGGAGAGGGAACTGGGATCAATATGTAAAATAAGAAAAAAGAAAGGAAGGAAGGAAGAAGAGAGAAAGAAAGAAAGAAAGGAAGGAAGGAAGGAAGGAAGGAAGGAAGGAAGGAAGGAAGGAAGAAAGAAAATTCCCCACAGACATGTCCACAGAACATCCTGATGAAGGCCAATGCTCAGTTGAAATTCCCTCTTCCCAGATATGTCTAGGTATGGTGTTATGTTGACGAAAACTGGCCAGCATGTGTCTACATGCTATAGAAGAGTTTGGCCTTTAGGACACTCACCAGCTATGAGGAAATGCTTTAACAGCTATGCAGTGCTGTAAGTCCAGGCCCAGACAGGGTGTCAAGATGTGGTGTCATTGGCTCAGCTAATTGCAAAACTCAGGTGTTTGTGACTTTGTCAGTTACACAGCTTTTTCTGAAGTTTTTCCTACCTGATGAGTAACCCCATCAGATGGATGATTCATCTTTAAGCCAAACCACATGAAGTTACACTCTGAATCTTTCTATATTTGAACATTGAAGGTGTCTTAACAGCTGTGTAACCAGTCAGTCACTCACTACTTGGTTATTAAATTCTATAAATCATATTAAAATTCATTTCCAGTGAGTTTTTAGAGTATCTTGCTTTTTGATAAAATTGGGGTTTTTTTTCTGTTTTAAGTCAAATATTTGATTAAGAATATCTTAAAACAACAACAAAAAAAGAATCCTCCTCTGACGTGCCAATGAGAAATCACCTGCATGGCAGGCAACCTCAGTGTATCAAATTCATACTTTATATTGATGGTCAACTTCTTTTTTTTATTATTTATTTTACATACAGATCCCAGTTCCCTCTCCCTCTCTCCCTCCCTCCCTCCCTCCCTCTTTCCCTCTCTCCCCACCTCACACGCACCCCAACCATCCTCCCCCCCCACCCCCCCAACTCCACATGTAGGGTGATGCCACTGTAGCAGATACCATGAACAAGGCCCACAAAATCCAACCAACATCTGAAACATCACAGAAAGAGAGGTGATGTAAGGTTGGGCTATTAGTTAGATGTGTGGTCTTTTTTTTTTTTTTTTAAGAGAAATCTGTAGAAAATAAGAGAAACATCTCACTTCTAATATCACTAGTGGGCGTGTAAGTGTTTGTTATCTTCTGGCCTGTCTGGCTTAGAACCTTTTTTAGCACCAGCCCTGTCTCACTTACAGTAACTACCTTATCCACCTAGATGGTCAGGGGCTCACTTCTCCATATTCGAACCCTTAACCTTGCGGTCCACTCCACACAACTACCATTTCTGCCAAAGTCTTCACTTCCACACCGTCTGCCTGATCCTCACTCCTCTACTGAGCTGTTCTCTCTAGAGCCTCTGCTCCAATGGCCTTCCCACCTCCAACAATCTCCGCGCGGCCCATCACATTCCTGCTTGGAACATTCAGACTCCACAATGTGCTGTTATAACCATGAGTTAGCACACACTATTGGTACCTTTGTCCCTCCCATTCACCACTGCTTGCTAGCCAGACACGGACTGTCTGTTTAAACCTCTCTCTCCTGGGCTGGGGATGAGCCTACATCTCAGCATTTGTCATGCACAAATCCACGGGTTTGGTCGTTAGCTGTGGTGACACATGCCTGTACTCCTGTGTGGGAAGAAAAAGACAAGAAAATCAGAATTTCAAGGCCATTCTCAGATATATACCTAGTTCAAGGCCATCTTGGAATAAAGATCGCATCTCAAATAAATAGATCTTATTAACCCTCGATGATGTCTACGCTATATGACATCTTTACATCTCATGAAGGGCATTGGATCACATAATCGTTAACAGAGCCAAATACTGAAAAATAAAAATGAATGTTTGATTATCAAAACTATCGTCTCAGCTAATAGGATATTTAGGAATAAACATTTTAATAAGCAGTTGCTTCCAAAGAACAATGCTTCATTGTAAGACATCCGCTTCTGTTTGATACATTTCTATGCTGTTTGCAAGAAACTGGCAATGCCCTGACGTCTCTGCTTTAACAGAGGAAAGGAGAAGCCGGGCCATGGCGGGTGCAGAGCAAATAGAGAAACTTTGCTCCATCCACGTCAAGCACGTCCGGCACCGCTCACCTGGCTTGGCATTATTGTTCAGGTGACAGGAAACCCCAAAACAAGACCCACAAGGAAGGACACACTGGGGCTGTGACGGGTACGAGTTGAGAGGTTAAAGCAGAGCAAAACGAGAGATTGAGAAATGTCTCAGGAGGAACATGACGTAACAGACCCTACACTCCCATTTGTCAATAGGGCTCTGGGCAGGAAACCACAGGGCCGTCTGGTGTATTGATAAACTTTACTTCCTTCTAGCTTTTAAATGCACTTCTCCAGGGCAGAGAAGTATCCTTTAGTGACTGGTATCTTTCCTTCCACACAGCCAGCTTGCCACATCCAGCAAGAAGGATGGGGGAAAGGTAAGATTCTATCTACTACTTACTTCCAAATCTATTGCTGTATCTCTTCTCTGTGTGTTTCCTTACGATCCATACTGGGGCAGAATACTCACGGAGCCATGAGGACCACGGCTGGAAAAGATGAGAAATACGAAACTGCCTTTCGGTGAGTTTAGTGGAGAGGCTGCTATTAATATTCGTTAGACTCCGTCCTGGTCTCCTTGTCACTAAAGCTTTTGTGCTAACCTGCGCAACAGAGGAGCTCAAATCACAGAGCCTTGTGACCAGAGAACACACTGAGTGTTCCTCCAGACCTGAGGCAATCTCCAGGCACATCCTCTTGCCCAGCCTATTTGTAGATGTCGGCCAGTGGTCTTGCCAAACAGCAAAGCGCAGTCAGCTACCCCAGCCAAATTCAGAGCAAAGGGAATTGCCCAGCTATCTAGAGAAACTGAAGGTATGCTCGCACAGCTCAGGGCCAGCAGCAGCTGCCCACTCAGCATCATAGATTAGACCCCCAGGGGTTAGGGACGGGTCTATCCCTGCCAAAGAATACCATGAGAAGTGACAAAGAAATCCCTGTCTCCACAAATGCACGACAACAGGAAGAAAAAAAAAGACATAGCTTTTATGAACTTCAGAAAGGTGGAGGAGGAAAAACAAGCCAATAAATGTTAGTTAAGCCCAAGGATATGAAGACAAGAAATTAATTAATAATTAAGGTATGGGAGCAGCATAGCAGTTGAGTAAGCAACCATCTCCCCATTTAGACACCCATTTGAACAGAATCTTTTTCATCAGTATGTATTAGTCACAGAGAGTAGTGGGTTGTGTTATGACACTCCACGCACAAACACAGTACCTGGAGGTATCCATACCTTCATCATCCTGTGTCCTTCCTCTTGCTGTTCTCTCCGTCCCCTAAAATAGTCTCCATCCTACTTTCTGTGCTGATTTTTAAGTTCTCCTATTTCCTCAGTCTGAAATAACTTCATTGCACACATACACACACCACACCAGAGACACACCATACACACACCATACAGTCACACACACACAGACATTTACACCATACACACAGACACCACACATAGATATACACACCACACACATACACAGGCACATATACAGATATGCAGACATACACACACACCACACATATATCCAGGCAGACATACAAACACCACACACACAGACACACACACTACACATGTACACACACAGACATACACAGAGACACACACTACATATGTGCACACACAGACATACACACACACACACACACACAGAAGTCAGAAGTAGAAATAAAGCATCCTCATTGATCACTGCACACTTTATTTACTGAGAAGGGATCTCTCACGAAACCCAGAGCTAGCCAAGTCTACCTAGCCTGGCTTGCCAGCTTGATCTAGGGATCCCCTGTGTCTTACTTAGGGTGATGATTGCTATGGAACACCATGACAAAAAGCAATCTGGGTAGGAAAGGGTTTATTTCACTCACACTTCTACATAAAAGCTCCTCAAAAACAGTCAGGGCAGGAACTCAAGTAGAGCAGGAACCTGGAGGCAGGGGCTGGTGCAGAGACAGTGGAGGGGGACTGCTTACTGGCTTGCTCAGCTGCTTTCTTACAGAATCCAGAACACCAGGTCAGGGATGGCCCCACTCTAATGGTCTGGGAGCACCATCAATCGTTAGTTAAGAAATGCCCTAATGGATCTTAGGGAGGCATTTTTTGAGGTTCATTTCTTTCGGACAATGCTAGATTGTGAAAGGTTGACGTGAAGTTGCCATTATATAGTTTCTGCTTCCTAAGTGCTTGGATTGCAAGTAGCTGCCACACCTACCCAGCTTTGAAGTGGGTCCCATAGATCTGAATTCTCACATTTGCATGACAAGGGCACTGTCCACTGAACCATCTTCCCAGCCTCCAACACATATTTTGAGACTGTGTTTCTCGGTGAATGTGGAACTCACTGGCCAGACAAGCTCACTGGCTCAGAAGCAAGGCTCCCGGGGATTCTCCTGTCTTCACCTCCCAGCTCTGAGATTACAGGCGCTCACAGCCATGCATGGCTTTTTACAAGGGTGCTGGACCCAAGCACTTGACCCACTGGTCCATAGCCCAGCCTCTGATTTCTTTCTCGATAGCTGAATAAAACTCGTGTGTGTGGGTGGCGGGATATCCTTTCTCTGTCCATCTATCCTTCAATGTAGACATATATTGATTCTATAACTTGACTATTGTGATAAGACCATAATATACAGATACACAATTATCTCTGTTGTATTTTGACTTTGCCCCAAAGTAGCCTATGGCAGTATCAGCTCTTGGATGGTATCTCTACTGATTTCCCTTACTGGCTGCAAAACCTTACGTTCCCTCCAGTAGTCAAGGGTCCCCTTTCCACCACGTCCCACCCACCCCAGTGTCCATTACTGTTTACTGCCTAGCAGTGTTCATTTCGTCTGGGACGATCCCAGGAATTGAATTGGTACAGCATGGGAGGTAGAGGTAGTTTTAGTCTTCTTCCTGCGGATTTCCTGTTTTAATGGCATTATTCCTTGAGCTGGCTTTGTCACCTTTGATGAGGATCAGAGGGAGGCAGCTGCGTGGGTTTACACATGGCTCCTCTGTTCCATCCACTGCACGGGTCTCCCACATCTGCCTCTTGTACCAGCATCGCTCTTCTTATTGTACAGATCCGTAATATCATTTGGAATCGGATGCTGAGACGTTTCCAGCATTTTCTCACACAGGATTTCTACCATGATTTGTGTGTCCTTCTGTGCTTCTGTATGACTTGGGGTTCTTCTTTCTGTCTGTGTAAGAATGCAATTGCAATTTCATGGGGACTCTGCCAAATCCACAGATTACTGTCAGTGACGCAGCCATTTTCCTGGGGTTTTTCATTTCTTTATTCTTTGTGTCTTTCACACCAGGCTTCTCCATCCCGTTCATTTCTCCAGCCCTCTGTATCTGCCCTCTGCCCCTGCAACTTCCCCCAAAAACGAAATAAAATTTGAGGAAAGGAAAGAAAAATCATGGCATGGCAGTAGACAGGCAGATACGGTGCTAGAGAAGGAGCTGACAGGTCTAAATCTATCTGCAGATAGCAGGAAAAACACTATGTGCCACTCAGCCTGGGCTTAAGCATCTGAGACCTCAAAGCCCGCCCCACAGTGACACACTTCCTCCTACAGAGCCACACCCACTCCAACAAGGCCCTACCTCCCATTAGTCCCACTCCCTGTGAGTCTATGCGGCCGTTACTTTTCAAACTGCCACAGTCATTGATTTCTTCCTCAGTGCATTTCTTATTACACATAAGAAACCTACTCCACCTTTACTATCGAATTTGTACTTTAGTGAGTCAGATTTGCCCGGAGACGTATTAATTTCTTCTATATTTTTCCAGCTTATTAGATAATAGCTTTTTAAAACTATGACCTAGTAATCCTCTGTCTCAACGCCCCGCTTTTCATCTCTGATTGTATTTGCATCTTCTCTCTGTCGCTGTGGCTTAGTTTGGCTGGCGGCTTATTAAACTGTTCAGCTTGTTTAGTTTGTTTTGTTGCTTCAGTATATTGTTCTTTCAGTATCCGTTTCATTGAACTCTGCCCTGATCACTGTTGCTTCTGTCTTGCTCTTAGTTTTCTAAGACTTTGGAGGTACATCATTAAGTAGTTTTGGTTTGCTCTGGTTTTTCAACAAAAGTACTCATAGCTATAAACAACCACTTGGCTCTGCTTTCACTCTTTGTGAAACTTATGCTTTGATTTTCACATGATCCTAGAATTTTATTTCAAAGCAGAAAGTTATGTCATTTTTTTTCAATATTATTTTTATATTTGAGTTAATAATTTCATTACATTTCTCTCTTCCCTTTCCTCTCTCCAAACCCTCCTATATATATCCCTCCCCACTCTGCTCCTTTTCATTGTTATTCCATGCGTATATATATATATACATATTCCTAAATATAGCCTTTTCAGTTCATATAATGTTACTTGTATATATGTTTTCAGGGCTGGCCTCCCTGATTTCTTCATCCAAGAAAGGTTTCTATCTCCATTTTTTTTAAGTTTTCATAGCTTCTTTACTATTGATTTCTTGGCTTATTCTACTGCAATCTCATAAGATAAAAGAAATTATTTCAATTTGTTTCTATTTGCAAAGAATTGGGTTATTTAAATTTTTATTATTTGGGGGGAATTTACATGAGTACTACATTTACATCCTTCCTACCTCTTCTCCTCACTATAATTCCTCCCGTGTCCTTCTCCCATGTGGTCCTCCCTCTTCTTTAATTATTATGGTCATGCAGATACATATACACACAGGCATACACACACACACACATACACTCAAGTGCATGTACATATATATGTATGTGTCTTAGGGTTTCTATTGCTGAAAAGAGACACCATGACCATGGCAATTCATAAAGGAAAACATTTAATCAAGGTGATGGCTTGGAGTTCAGAGGTTCAGTCCATTATCATCACAGCAGGATGCATGGCAACGTGCAGGTAGACATGGTGCTGGCTACGTCTTGATGGGAAGGCAGCAGGAAGTGGACTGAGACACTAGGTCATATCTCGAGTCTATATGAGACCTCAAAGCCTGTCTCCATAGGGACACACTTCCTCCAGCAAAACCAAATCTACTCCATAAGACCACCTCCCTTTGGGGGCCATTTTCTTTTAAACCACCACAGTGTATGTGTATGCATAGACACAACCTATATACACACACATACATATAGACAGATAAAGATATACATACAACATGCTGAAATCATTTACTGTTGCTTGTATGGATATATATGTAGGTCAGATGAGTTGGGACTGGATAAGTTGGGGGCTTATCCCTGAAGGAAACAGACCCTCCCCTCCCTACAGTCATTAATTGTCTATACATTTTCATCTAGGGTGGAGTCTTGTGAGATTTTCCCCATCTACATTTACATGTCAACTGATATTATCATTACACAGGTCTTGCTTAACAACCATATTGTTGAAATCTCTTCAGTCACCCAAAATGTGATCTCTCTCAGACAAGGTTCCATTGTCTGTTGGGAAGAAATTGTATTTCACAGCTATTGTGTGGGATATTCTCTAGATGTATAGTTTGGCTCTAAACCGTATTTGTTAATACTTTGTCTGGATGACGTATCTGTTGCAGAGAGTGGGTGTTAAAGTCGGCAACTATTTTTGTTTCTGGATCTATCTGCATTTATGTATAGTTATTTGCTTGGCAAGTTGTGTGTGTAAACATTTAGTGCATATATATTTTTTCAATCCTTAAATCTCCTTTGTGGGCTACACAAAAGTCTGAAAGGGTAGCAGAGCTCACACCTTTAATGCCAGCACTGGAGAGGTATATAAAGGAGAAGCAAAGGGTCTCATGTGAGACTCAGTTTCCAGTCACAGGGATGACAGGACCTCCATTTCAGCTTGGCAGAGGTGAGAGCTACTGGCTGGCTGCTTTGCTTTTCTGATCTTTAGGCAAGCTTTATTAAATCATAAGCAATATATCACCACACCTCTCTTTTTAGTTTTATTAATATATATTAACTACATATAATGGACTTTATCATGCCATTTAGACATATATATGTGGGGGGGTGGGAATGCTCTCTCACTGGCGGGACGCGGAGAGGAGAGCATCCGGTGGAACCTGCTGGTGTTCATCTGTCTAGGTTGTGAGTTATTTCTCCCTGAATAAACATCTGCTCGGCCTATTTGTGTATCCTGATCCTTATTAAACCTCAGTGTGTGTGTGTGTGTGTGTGTGTGTGTGTGTGTGTGTGAGTGTGTGAGTGAGTGTGTGTGAGTGAGTGTGTGTGTGTGAGTGTGTGTGAGTGAGTGTGTGTGAGTGAGTGTGTGTGTGTGAGTGTGTGTGAGTGTGTGTGTGTGTGTGTGTGTGTGTGTGTGTGTATGTTTAGTGTTTCATCATATTCGCCTACGTTACATCTCATCCTCCCAACTCCTGCTGATCCTCTTCCTCTACCCAACCAGCCTTTTTTCAATCCTTGCGTCTTCCTTATGGATCATTCCCCTTACTAATGTGTGATGAGAATCTCTGTCTCTCCTAACTTTGACTTACCTGTCCTCTGCTGGAGATGGGTGTAGATATTCCTGCCCCCTTTCGTTCACCTGCTTGACACTTTGACCCTCATCCTCTAACTTGGCCCATGTTTAGTTGTAGATGTCTGCACCTGCTTCCATCTGTTTCTGGAAGAGGGTTCTAACTTCTCTGGAGTTGTGAATTGTAGGCTGGGTATCTTTTGTTTTATTTCTGGTTTCCACTTATGAGTGAGTACATATTATAGTTGTCTTTCTGGTTTTGAATTAACTCACTTAGGATGGTTTTTTCCTAGTTCTTCCCATTTGCCTGCTAATTTTAGGATGTCATTGTTTCTTACCATTGAGTAGTACTCCATTGTGTAAATATACATTTTCTTTATCCATTCTCCAAATGAGAGGCATCTAGGCTGTTTCCAAGATCTGTCTATTACAAATGATGGTAATTTTTTACAGAGTTTTGAATTACTTATCTGGAGTTCCAACCATTTTGGCCTATCCATACTCCGTTGTAAAGGACTTGTGGGTTCTTTAATATATCACACGCCTTACTTCCCATGCCCCTTGCACGCGTACCCTGAAATGTGTGCTACAGGACCAAGGCTGTGGTTGCCCTATGCCTTTGCCTTTACTACTTCTTCAGCAGTCAATACTTCCCACCCAAGTAGATCCAGGTCTGTGATCACAACCAGCTTCCTAGACACACACTGCTTCTCAGATTGGACAGTCACACCCTGCGGAGGTGTGAGGTCCGCAGAATGTGTAATACTGCCTCCTAAACCAAAAGGTTTGCCTTTGCAACCTCCCCTACCATAATCCTCTTCCTTGGTAATAGTGAGCTAGGAAGTGCTGGGACCCTTCCTTCCTCCAGGAGATGCTTCCAGGGTACAGATACAGCCTTGCACCTTCTGAGTGCGGAGAAAGAGCTCGTCAGCTTTTCTCCTTTGATTGCAGCCCTGCTTCGGTCCCACCTCCTCACTCCTTTGTCTATCAGCCTATGCTAAGGTCTACTGTTTCTTACACGCCTAAAGTCCAGTGTTTCTAAGTGTCTCTTTGTGTTGATCTCCTGTTTAATGCTGCCCTTCCCGCCTCCCCGTCCAACCCACTTCTCCTGGCAGCCATGCACTTGAACAGTGTAAATGCAAAGGTGGATGGATGTCTCTGATTTACCATCTGCCCTCATTCTGGAATACCTATTCGTTCAGCATAGCATCTTCGCAAGAGCTAGAAAGCCAGGCAAGAGGCTACAGTGCCTGGTTTTAATACATCTTTTAAGACACCTTAGAAGCAGAAAGGGAAAAGTTGCCTGTGTTGCCTCTCCCCAAAGCCCACATACAGCAAGGCAGAGAGAGATGTGTGCCCCTTCTAGAAAGGAAACTAGATTGAGTCTACGCCTTAGACTTAAAATCTTGTACCACGTGTTTCATTATGACACTCAGTGTCGATCAGAACCCAAGAACGGAAACTCCAGAGCCACACCAGCCCAGGGCTAGTCCTGTCTCCATCACTTCTGCCTGACTTTCAGAGGCCACGCCAGCAAAGAAGCCGCCACCTGCTGGGAGGTAGGGCAGGAAAGCGAAAAGTGTGGACTTTACCTGACTGTTCTTGTGAGTTCCGAGGATCATGACGCCAGACCCAGGGCAGTGAGATCAGCACTCTGCAGAGCCAAAGCACGTCAATGAGTCTGTAACCCAGCCCTGACATGCCACAGAGACCTCTCCCCTAAAAGAACCGATTTGGGTTTCACTGGCGTTATTATCGTGCTTAGCCTGGACTTTGGTGGACCCCTGAGAAAGTGCAAGTCCCTTCACCATTACACTCTGGTGTAACTGACTTCAGCCCATCCCCCCATCCATCCCCCAACCTCAGACACCGCACCACTGACTAAATCCCAGCCACCGCAGATGAGACAAAGTAATGTCCTCAGGAATCCTTGGTGTGAACCAGAAAACCTGGGAGCCATAGAGAGCTCTGTTCCCAAGAGAGTGAGCATCATGAGGTCTCTGAACCTACCCCCATGCCAGATTGGAAGATGAGTGGCTCCAGCTGGGTGGGTTCGATCCTGACCGGCATCACCTGTGTCTGAGTATGCTTCTTTTCACTGTAAATTTACCACAGGAAAGAAGACTCTTCCTCACTAGTCTCTGTGGGCTTAGGGATCCCGGTCTTTCCTGACATGATGCCCACTACGTCCCCTTCCCAATCCCAGATGGTGCAAATAGAAAGCAACTGACTGAGGATGAAAAATGAAATCCACATCAAACCACTGTGCGAGAGCTAGTTACTCTGTGAGGGCATCAGTGCCCAAGCCATGGTGGTGGCCAGGTGAGGTGCCAGAGTCTAACACAGAACCAGCCAGACAAGTCTGTAGACAAGTTTCATTTTTAGGAGCGCCTCTAGTTCCTTATGAAGACTAATTTAGCACAAACTTGGGCTTGGAACGCCCTCTAGTGGTGAAACCGTGACAACACCCCCAACAGCTAAATTACCACAACCCTCGTTGGAGAGTTCAGAGTAAATGAGCCAGCTACTTAGATCTCCGGGTGCACAAGGTCAGATTGTGAACACTAAATCTACGTACCATTCCTTGACTGTGCAGATGGCGTGTTTTGCCAACAGGTTGAAGGTTTCAAGGAGGCATGAGGGTAGTATGTGTATTTAGCATTCACAAACCTCAGCTTCAGTCCTCAGCAGCAAAAACTGAGAGATCGTGACCTTCCCTAATGAGCAAAATGAAGGAAGAGAGGTTCCTGGAAGGTTGTTCAGTCGGCAAAGTGCTTTCTGAATAAACATGGGGCCCTGGATTCACATAACGCTCATTGCTCATAACAGCCAAGGGCGGTACTTACTGTTAATGGTAACACCAAGAAGCAGAGCAGGAGGGTCCTTGGGGACTGGTGGCCAATTAGTCCCACCAAATTAGTGTGCATCTGTGTGGGGTATGTACATAAGAGAGACGTTGCTTCCTGGGGCCTGGAGATGGTGTGGGATCACCTGGCCCAGGAGTTAGAGTCATTCGTCAGCTGCCTGAACTCCGGTCTTCTGCAAGGACAGTGTGCTCTCTTACCAGCTGGGCCCCTCTCCTGGGCCATTCCTCCTGCTTCCAGTAGGGTGTCTTGATAATTCACAGTATTTCCCTATACCTAGTAAAGATTTCACTGAATTTTCAGATGTTTTTGTGCAGTGGGGGGATATATTTGGTATGTGAGGAAAAGAAGAAAGGAGGGAGGAGAGAGAGAGGGAGGGAGGGAGGGATGGAGGAAGAGATGGAGGGAGGGACGGAGGGACGGAGGAGGGAGGGAGGGAGGGAGGACAAAGCTTCCAGATGCTGATATTTTCCTTCTGGATGACTATTTTGCTCCACGCTGTTGGCTTCTTTTCCTCACTCTTTCTGAACTTCATTTAAGACCAGTGGTTTCCTAATCCACGATGCTGATTGCCCATCTTTGGACCTAATTTGGACATTTCCTCTCTGGCTTTCCTCCCGTCTACATATAATCTACACCGAGTAGTGATGTCCTAAAAGACTGCTCGAAGGGGAGGCGGCAGGTCCCGGGGCTTTGAAACTTTTAATAAGTTACCTGTCCTCTGCCAGCCTGTACCACCTCCCCTGAAACACAAGAACTGGTACTTATTCCTGCATGGCAAGGTAGGCCTGGAAATTAATTGGTGATCGTTAAAAAAATAATAATAATAATAATGCATGTCTGAAAATCTCACAATAAAACTCGTCATCTTACACAGTTAACATGTGCTGATAAAACACGTCTCTAACAACAGTCTTTGCTGTGTTCCCGGCAGCACCGGTGCAGTGTTCCCGAGCCTGAACATCTCAACCTCCTGGCTGGCAGTCACAACAAATCCGATGGACAAAACCGGGCCTGGAAGTTTCAGCAGGAGGACCCTGGTGCCAAACTTGATGATCGTGGTCTCAGGGCTGGTTGGGATGACAGGAAACGCCGTCGTGTTGTGGCTCCTGGGCTTCCGCCTGCACAGGAACGCCTTCTCCATCTACATCCTCAACCTGGCCGCGGCTGACTTCCTCTTCCTCCTGTGCCACATCATAGACTCCTTGCTGCTGCTCCTCAAGTTTTCCTACCCCAACATCATCTTCCTCCCGTGCTTTAACACCGTCATGATGGTCCCCTACCTCGCTGGCCTGAGCGTGCTCAGCGCCATCAGCATCGAGCGCTGCCTGTCCGTCCTGTGCCCCATCTGGTATCGCTGCCGCCGCCCAAAGCACACGTCGAGCGTCGTGTGCGCTGCCATCTGGGCCCTGTCGATACTGATCAGCATCCCGAACCGGTATTTCTGTGGCTTCTTGGACACCAGATACGAAAGTGACAGCCGGTGCCTGGCGTCGAACTTCTTCACGGCCGCGTGCCTGGTCGTTTTGTTTGTGGTCCTCTGTCTGTCCAGCCTAGCCCTGGTGGCTCGGCTGTTCTGTGGCGCGGGCCGGGCGAAGCTCACCAGGTTGTACGCGACCATCATGCTCACAGTGCTGGTTTTCCTCCTGTGCGGCTTGCCCTTTGGCATCCACTGGTTCCTGTTAATCTGGATTAAAATTGACGGCGGTGGGGTTGCTTATGACCTCTACCTGGCATCACTCGTCCTGACTGCCGTTAACAGCTGTGCCAACCCCATCATTTACTTCTTCGTGGGCTCCTTCAGACAGCAGCTGAAGCACCAGACCCTCAAAACGGTTCTCCAGAGGGCTCTGCAGGACGATCCCGAGACGGGTGAAAACGGAAGCAGCATCCCTCAGGACATGGCGGAGATGTCAAGCAGCAGAGTGGAGCAGTGATGAAAACAAGGAGCCTCTGCCCGGACCTCAGAGCTCAGAGGCGGCTTCAGAGTGGCCACTGCTCTCCGCTGTGCTTGACAGCGGTCTGTGCGCTCTCCTCTCGGCCTGGCATGCCTCCGTGCGCTCGCCAGCGTCTTCAACAGGTCGCCATTGACTCAGCCTCTCCACTTCTCCCGAGTGGAATAATTTATCTGAAAGCATCGTGCCTTCATCCTTCTTGGCATTAATGAAAGCCTCATGCTAACTCCCTCTGGAGCGCTCTTGATGTTCCTTTGCAACTTGTGTTGCCATGGAAACAGACGCTGTCCAAAGCCACGACTCTCGTGTTTGTGATTGTTCTGTATACCGGGAGAGGAGGGAGCCCCCTGGTTTCCTGTGACCCATCCTCAGGAGACAATACCTTCCGCAACAGCAAAAAATGCTTTACACCTACGCGACCATAATGCTCACTGGGCTGACAATAGTCCTCAGTCATAGGACTCGTGCACGGCCCGGATGCTTCGGAACGTTGCACGCTCTCTCAACCCTGTGATCCAGCAGAAGAGTCCCTTGTCCCCAGCCTGCTGACCACAACAGTCAGAACTCTTGAAATAACTGGGAGTGTGTGTGCTATGAGTTCTAGATCAGGAAGAGCAGCGGGGCTAGATTCTCAAGCAGCTTCCATGACCACCTTAGTGTCCGTCCATGGAAACACAGGCAGGTAATGGAGTCAGGAAATGTCACTGATCTGATCTTACCCAATATGAAATGTGGAGCCTGTTTTCTGAATGAGGCTGTGGGATTGACTTTACTGTAATTGTGTCCTTGAATATAAGACCATTCTGATTAAGAAAGGCCCAGAAATGTATCTTCCCTGCCATGACTGCAATCAAACATGGCTGATGGCTGCCTGGAACTTGGAGACGATGCTGTGGCATGTTCTTTCTGAATGTGGAGACGGTGCTTGCCAGGCGTCAATATTACCATGTTGACCATAAAAACAGGTGTGATTTTTGTCCCTAGTCTCAGCTCCTGCTCCCAGCAGTATAGAAGAGGTCTCCTCACACAGATCTATCGTATGGATGCAACCGACTCTGAATCCATCCAGAGTAAAATACAGACATGTCAAAAGTGGAGAATGCCTTGCTTGTAACTGTGCAACTGAAGCGGGCAAAGTGGAGATGTCCCGGGATGCTTGAAATCTAAACTGATGAGGCTACAGTTTTAACCACCACATTGATTATTTTGTTACGGGGTGAGAAAATAGAGTCTAGACACAATAAAATGGGAGAGGGGGGAATTCATTGTGGCATAATAATAATAATAACAACAACAATAACCTTAAGATTCTTCAAGGAATGGTTATCTACACACACACACACACACAGAGGACAGAGAGAGAGAGAGAGAGAGAGAGAGAGAGAGAGAGAGAGAGAGAGAGAGAGAGAGAGAAAGTCTTTACTCTCCTGGGCTTCTGTCAGATACTTGATCTTAACTACAAGGATCCTAACCTGGAGTGCTGTCAGCTCTGAGCAATGTCCGTAATGGCCCTGAACAGACAGGCATTGGCATAGACTTGCAAAAGCAGCCAGAGTCAACTCCAAAATAATACCGAATCAGACAGAGCCCTCTAGCAAAAAGGTAGCATCCTTTTGTCCCAACTCTCCTCCCAAGGATATCTCCACCCCTGCTGGTTCGAGGACTGTGGATTTTAAAAATAGAATGGGGGGATTTGGGACATATAAGGAACAAGCAGAATGTACCCACTCGCCCAGTACCATCTTTGTGGAGAGTAAAGGGCTCTGGCCTCAGAGCAAATTTAGAGTTTCATTCCCTGAGTAACCCTTAACTCTAAATGGCTTCAGTATGGATAATGGTTTAGGAGTTGATGATGACTTCACAGAAACCTCCTACTTGAGAAGAAGTCACCTGAAAATCTTTGGACATGAAAGATGGAGACCTTTTCTTTTTCCTTTGGCAGAGAGCTCTACCACTGAGCTACATCCCCAGCCTTAACTTCCTGGACATGCAGGCTGGACTCTTTGTAACCCCCCTGCTGCGCATGTGACAGAGCAGAGCAGATGGGCTCCAGACGCTCTGACGAGAACAGTGGGAGGAAGGGGCGTGGTCTGGCAACACGTATGCTCTCTCTATACATTTCCATTTATTCCTTTCCAAACGCTATTGGAAGAAAAGACAAAATTTAAACGTTGCTTAATTTCCATAAATGCTTGTGACTTTTCTTCCTGCCTCGGTATCTGTGTTATACACATCTCTCCAGAACACCAATGTTCTCATTAGTGGTGACTGATATTCATGTAGGTAGTCCAGTCACAAACTGCCCTGCCAGCTGTTCTATTATATTGTATTCTGGTTTACTTGTAGGTGTGTGCAGTGTGTGTGTGTGTGTGTGTGTGTGTGTGTGTGTGTGTGTGTGTGCATGCGTATGTGTGGTGCTTTTCACCTTTTGTTTCCACACACACACACACACATTAGCCTCTCAGACATAACTTGGGAAATCTGCTTTTCCTGAACCCACCAGTAATCAGCACACAGTGGGGAGGAGGGACAAAGGAGCGGCCAAAGGGATGGAACATCGTGGTTTCAAATCCACAGTGTGGGGCCGGAAGCCTAAACTCTCGCCCCACTCTCTGCAGAATGGAGAAGCTACTAAAGCTTACCCCATGGGACCCTGACAGGCTCCAAGCAGAACAAGCCTGATAAACAGCACCCCCGCAGTCCTTCCTTCTGTGGGAAGTCTCTTTGCCTTCATTTTCATAGGTCCTCCTCTCAGAGAGAGCTTTCCTCAACAAAGAAGGCCCCTGAGGGCTCTTCTGGGGGAGGGTGTGAAGAGGCTTCTACTACTCCATAAGACACAGCTTAGGACTCCTCCGGGACATCCCTATCCTTCAGATACATCGTTTTCAATAGCTCTCAGACCTCACCCTCCTAACTCCCTCCCCCTTTATGCACAAAGCGCTTCCTCAGACACAGGTCTTACTCACTGGGCACCCAAAGGCTTCTGAGTGCGAACAAAGCCATCTCCCTGGTCAACATCAGTCACTCGGGCACCCGTAAGGAATTCTAAATACTCGCAGAGCTGTCTCACGCAAAGAAAGAAAACTGATGAATGTAATATCTTCCTCTCACTGTGTGTACATATGTGCTAATGTCTCCTATTCAATTTTCATTTTCCCTTTAACCTAAATTACCTAGCATGGTGCTGTTCCTCACTCATGAATTTATTCACTGAATAAAGGTTGAGACCAGCTGAGCCACGCATCAGACTAAGCACTGCCAGGCTCGCACAAAGATCCAAGGTCTAGACTACAAAGACACAGCCCAGCAGCCCCCTCCCACACCCTCCGCCCTCCCCCCCCCAAAAAAACCCTTCACCTTCACCCCAAAAAAAGTATGTTTTAATAACTGGTGAAGGGGTTTCTAAAAATCAGGAGAGCTGGCTAGTTACCACAGGTAAGAAAATACTAATTCTTGAGATGACAGCTCCCAGCCTAGTCCAACAAGCTTGTGAAACAACTCGTCTGGAAAAACTTACCCTGCAAGAATTGTCACAAAGATGTGTGGTGGTCCCGAGGTTGCCAAGCAAGCAAAACCTATCTGCTTTGGAACAATCTCAACCAGAGACCCTAACACAAAAATGGGGGTCCTACACATTTGTACATCTGGCAGTGGAAATGGAATTTACTGACATCAACGCAGCTGAGGGTACCCATACATGCTGGCTGTGATGTGCCATTCTCCAAGCTGGGTAGATGCTTTTCCTGCTCACACCAAGTCTCCTTGGAACTTCCCCACATGCTACCACCCCTAGCCATCAGAGCAGCTGAAAGAAAGAACAGGACTTTCAAACAGCACTGACCAAACACTGCCAAGAAACAAACCTCCCCTGGCAGAAATTCTGCCACTTATACTGTTCAGTGTGCATGCCCTGCAAAAGTGACTACTCTCCTTTTGAGGTCATGTTTGGCTACTAGCCTCTCCTGCTTCCCCAAGGACTCCAAGTGTAAGACCCTCAGAATGAGGAGTCTCCCCGTTTCGGTCAGTACCCCAAGAACTCAAAGCCCAGACCGGTTGATGCAACACGCAAGAGGCGTTTGCGCAATCGGGCTCCCTCAGCACGCAGGCTAGAGAAGCAACATTTTCTGGGCGCAGGTCCTTTTAAAGGAAAAAACCACAAGCTTAGGGTGGGGCTGTGACACCCTGTCCGGTGAGTACTGACCAGTCATGGGTTCTCCCCTTGAGGCCGGATGGTCTCACTGTTCTGATCAGCAGACCTTAGGGCCTCAGGGTGTGCTAATTAATCTTGACTAAGCAAACCAGAGTTGCAGCTATCTCTTTGTTTCTTAAGGACCCTATTTACTGCCTGCTGACATACTGACCAGAGGGGCAGTGTGAATTCTTGGTGTCCTGCTATCTTAGGACCTTGTGAGGGAAAGTTGTCAGTGGTTAGCAAATTCCAGGGAACTGATAGTGGTCTGGGTCAGATTTCCAGCTCAGACTGCCCTGCATTTCAAGTGGGGGGTTTCCTTAACCTTCCTTTTGGTCTGTCACTCCCAGAGTGTGGACACACCTGCCTCCAAGAGTTCTCGAAAGATGTGGCTGACCGTGCACAAAATTGTTCACTCCCTCGGTTCTTGAAATTGCAGATCTCGAGCAGTACATAAATCCACCACGTGCCATACCAAGGCTGCTGTGGATCTAAGCCAGGACTGGACTATGACAGCTGACCCAGACTGACCCCTGAAATTGACCAGCTCAAAACCACCTCAGAACGGAGCCAGACTATGGACAAGTGGCCAGAGGACAAAGGAATGATTATGGGTTGTGGGGCAGCCTATTGGTTTTATCTTAAATGCCAGTCATGTGTGTATTTCACCATAAATGGAGTCTTCAAGGAAGCTCCCACAGAGGGGCAAGGAGTTAAGGCTCCGATGGGTCTTTGTTTGGTGGGATGGGGTGGGGGGACCAGAGAGGGATACTATGTGAACTGACCATTTTAAAAGCCCTTCATCTGGAAAAGACATGTCTTAAAATGCTAACTTTAGGAAGTGCCAGCCCTGTGTGCCTTTACCCAGATCAGAGTTTCTGGATAAGTTTACGCTCAAGCAGGTTACTTATACTGGAGTAGGGATGACTGCCTAACAACAGGAAAGGGTTATGTTTAACTGGGCCACCTGAGCAGGCGTGGGAGATGATGGAAGGGCTGTCCCACACTAACGGCCGCTTCTGATAAAGCAATAAACAGTAGCTCCTAACGGTGCACGCTTCAGTCCCCCAAGAGTATTCACATCTGCAACCCAGAAGAGAGTTTCAGACTTGCCTTCTCGGCTCCTTCCAGAAAGTCCAAAAATACTTACAACCCTTAGATGTGTGTGTGAGTGAGAGAGAGAGAGAGAGAGAGAGAGAGAGAGAGAGAGAGAGAGAGAGAGAGAGAAACCCTGCACTTTTACCCGTCCTTCTATGAATTGCCCTGATGCTGCTTCAATAAAAGCTATGCATCGAGTTCAGCATGGTCGGCTCTCTACTCAGATCATGAAAATCCTAACTATTGTTCAAGGACACAAAGTCAGGTTCCAGAGTGAAGTGGATTATTGACAGCAATGGTCCTCCAAAACCCTAGAAGATGAGACTTGATTACTGCAGAAAAGGCTGACAGATCCATGGTTTTAAGTGAGAAATGCTGGCCAGGCGGTGGCGGCACACGCCTATAATCCCAGCACTCGGGAGACAGAGACAGGTGGATTGTTGTGAGTTTGAGGCCAGCCTGGTGTTCCAAGAGGGAGTTCCAAGACAGCCAGGGCTACATGGTGAAACCCTGTCCCAAAAACCCACAAGAAGAGGAAGGTGAAGTCAAGTAAAATAACGAAGTCAATTATTAAATGTTGACTTATTGATTCACTTAGTGATTTACTTAATGTACTTCTTGTCCTGCCTATTCGCCAAGCATGACTTCACTTGCTACCTGGGACAGGGTGCCCTGGAGAAAGAACTGGAACAATGGGTTGTTGCCTTAACAACCTGCTGACTGTCACGCTGACGCTGACGCTTCTGTAAAGTCTCGCTTGCTTGTGCAGCCCACGGTGCGGTTTTAGAGTATACAGTGAGACGACACACAGGGCCTGCGCCACAGCCTTTCAGGAGCTGACCTGGCGTCCCTCCACCATGACACCCTCCCCTCTTCCAACGTCATCTGCCTTGCGGTGCTCATTTCGGGATCCTCGGCGGCTCCCAGGGGATTCCGTTTCCTGCGGTGCGGCCTCCCTCATCTGTGGCTTGCTTCTGGCATTTGCCGGCCATTACTGGACTAGCTTCATTGTCTCTCCAGCATCTCCATCCAGTCACTTTCCGTGCACTCGACAACTGCCCCAACCCCAGCGTTTACTTCCTCATTGCTGCTTTAGCCGTGGCAATAGCGGCTGGCGGACCTTACAGGTGGTTTCCCAGAGGGCACAACAGGCCACTCCTGGGGTGGATGAATGTGGAGTTATCACCTGTGAACCAACATCGAGAAGCAGATTGGAACAGGGAAGAGCCTCGACCCTCCCCCGTTAGCTATGTCCGTGACAGTCAACACTGAGACAGTTGTCTCTCTGTGCCTGGCTCATTTTGCTTAACATAATGATTTCCAGCTCCATCTACTTTCCTGCAAGTGTCTGATTTCATTCTTCTTTATAAATGAATAAAATTCAGTGGTGTGTGAAAGAAAGCAGAGGGATTGCTGATGGGGAAGGGAGAGGGAAATCAGAACCAGGGAGGGAGTGCATTCACAACCTCACAGGGAAAGTCGTAAATCATTAAGAAGCAAAAAAAAAAGGATGTAAACGCAGTAACATAGGCTGGGTACAGCCGTGTACCTGCCGTCCTAACATTTAGGAGGCAGAGGCTGGAGAACGGGAATTCAAGTCCAGCCTGTGTTACATAGTGAAGGGAGTGGAGAGCAGTAAGAAGCAAGACAAGGGAGACCATTTTAAAGCCATTCTACATAAAAGGAAGGAAGTCATTGAGGCCACTTCCCAAGTCAGTGGGACTAAGAGCAGATAGACACACAGAAAACCAATCAAGCCAAGAAAATTTTAAGCATCAATGAAACTGATAAACATGTCACTAAATAAAGGTGGGCTGGTGGAGAGAAGACAGGTTATCGTAGTAAAAAGTGTGGGTCACTGGGAATGATCTGCCCCAGAAACAAACAATAGTGGAAGAGACTGAGCAGACCGAGGTCAATAAACAGGAACAACCCCATTACAGAGTAAAAGCTATCCTAACTCCCGTCCCAGAGGATCTGGAACCCTCTTCTGGCTAGGCACGTACCAGGCATGCATAGACATGCATGCAGACAGAACATGCAGATACATAAAATGAACACATAAGTAGTTTTTTAAAACAACAAAACAAACTTCTTCTCGAGCTCTGTAGTCTGGCAGCCCCTACAAAACTAGCAGCCATGAGGTTCTGCTGACATACAGCTTGCCCGCCCTGGAATATTTTTCCTTTGTTTTTGTTTAGCAAGGCAGGGTTTCTCTTTGTCACCCTGGCTGTCCTGGAGCTCACTCTATAAACCAGGATGGCCTCGGACTCACAGAGACCTGCCTGCTTCTGCCTCCCAAGAGCTGGGATTAAAGGTGTGGGTCACCATGCCCAGCTAATAAATCTTTTTGAAGATGCAATTTCTGAGGAGTCTTTGATGATACTTGTGACTTAATAACCCTGCAAATACCACCCAAATTTCTCCCTTCAGAGATCATGTTCTGTACAACTCTGCTCTTGTTAGGATGGAAAAATATAGTCTAATTCTCAAGTGATCCCAGGAAGCTGGGAGTCTTAAGTCCCAAGCTGAGGGTCACCTACTTTAATGTTTACAGTAGCCTGTGAGTGAATGGACACAGGAAATGAGCCGTGTTGCCAAACCTAGAAGCCTGTGCGAAAGCAGACTTCCTGGGCTAAGAGCGGGCTTGGATAGTTTAAATTAATTGGTCCGTACTGGATGCTACGAGGTGATTGGTTCACTATGCGCGGGCATTGTTGTAACCCTATAAAAGCTGTCTCAATTCTGTGCTAGGGGTCGTTGCTGAGCCCTCCACCCTGCATGGTGTGTGGCTGGAACATAAAGAACCTTATGCATTTGTATCAAGACTGCTTCTCCTGAGTGATTTGGGGGGGGGCTGCCTTTCCTGAGTGGGAGCGCGAGGGACCATGCTCTCGCGGGTCTTACACTCTCCCAGTCTTAAAGTAAAACTCTACAGTCCTGAGCACTGGAGAGATAACTCAGTGGATAAGGGCACTGACTGCAAAGGACCAGGACTCAATTCCCAGCACCCATATGGCAGCTCACAACAATCTTCAGCTTCAGTCCCAAGGGATGCGATGTCCTCGTCTGGCCTCTTTGGGCACTGTACATCCATGCGGTGCACGGACTTGCATCCAGGCAAAACTTCCCCACCATAAATAAAATAAAAATAACCTGCTGGGGTCATTTAGTGCTGTTTCTGTGAGGATTCGGGTATTACGCTGGCCTGCCCCTGTCACCTGGCACTCAGGCAGTGCCCTGGTCAGCCCAGGGTTCCATGACTACTAGTCTGCAGGCAGGTGCAAAGGGACCCCTATAAAAGAAAGACCCCACCCACCCACTTCTCTCTCTTTTCTGCTGTTCCCCTGGGGCAGACAGGACTTTTTCTGTCTCCCTCTTCTCTTTTGTCCCATCTCTGTCTCTCTGTCTCTTTACCTCTTTTCTGACCTCCCCCTCAATAAAACTTTCAATATGAGTCAAGTCTACAGAGCTCTGTTTCCCCATCTGCCACGGTCCATCACGTGCCCCGGGGACCTGCCACCTACAGGCCCAACCCACATGGAATTATTCCTAACAGTTTCAAGCTGATGACTTCAAGCTTCTTCCCTGAAGAAGTCTGACTCTCCCTCTCTTAGCAGCCATGAGTTATGTACTCCTCAGGACATCTAGGAGTAAGGCCTCGTGAGTTTGCCCTATGTATAGTGTCTTAAACTCAAGGTTGATCTCCACTCAAGTATACACATGCCCATTCATTCATGTTCTCTGTCTCTGTCTCTCTCTCTCTCTCTCTCTCTCTCTCTCTCTCTCTCTCTCTCTCACACACACACACACACACACACACACACACAAGAAAAAAGCAAATGGAAATGCCAGAAACAAAACATAGACACCAAAAGTAAAGAACTCTTGTGATGTGATACACTCATCAGTAGACTTGACATACCGCATGAAAGAAGCTGTCCATTTTAAGACAGATCAATAGAATCTACCCAAAAATAACACTAAGAGATTGAAGAGTATGGGGGAGGAAACAGGCCACGTAAAACCTGAGAGGTAAAATCTACATGCACCTGGGGTCCCACGGGAAGTGAAAGAGAATAAGCAAAAATAAATAATGCTTGAGAATGTTCCAAAAATAGTTAGAGGTGCCAAAAAAATATCTAAGAACATCAGAACCTCCCCACATATTTTAAAACATCGATGGATTTCATGCAGTCTCGGGCAAACAAAATATCACAGGTAGAGCAGCTTAAACAAGAGAAATTTCTTTCTCATGCTCTGGGGGCCGGGCAGTCCACGGTCTACGTGCCAGGGAGTGAACAGCAAGGCCTGATGTGGCCTCCCTTTCTTTGTACAGAAGTAGACAAAAGGGCTGGCACCATCTCCCATCAGTCCTACCCTAAGGACACCATTTGGCCTGAAGATCAACCTGAAAGCCGGTTTCCAAAACCATTCTCATTGAGGATTAAGGCTTCCGTGTGTACCCTCCTCTGCATATTCTATACTGAAAAATCAAAGGCAGCCAGAGAATCCACAGTGACCCTGCAGAGGAACAAAAGTGAAATAGACATGGGGTTTCTATTGTTTTAAAGGGAAGAAAGGAAAAAAAAAAAAAAAAAAAAAGCCAACTCAGCTCAGGGAATAGAACCCAAAGAAGATGATGATGAGTTGCAACCAAGGAAGGTGTGAAATGTTCACTGCTCACAGAGTATCTCTGCAAGAAAAGGAGATTCCTGGAGGGTCATAGGCGACCAGCTGGAACCACACCTGGGTTAGGTGGGGGCCACCCACACCTATGCATGAGACCCAACTGCAGAGAGATTTGCTCACACGCACACGTGTGTGTAAAACTGGTAAACCCTGAAGAACACGGTTAATTCCAAATTCCCCGCTGTGCATATTGTGCTGAACGTGTGTAAAATGTCGTTGTGGTTAAACAACCAGATGGGGAATGCATGGGTCCCTTTTTAAATGTCTGGAAGCTTCCTATGAACCTACAATTATATAGCGGTGAAAGAATTTTTGTACAGGCACAAAGGTTTCAAAATCCTGAAATCGGGGTAAATTTAACAAAGTATGGCTAATATCTGCAAGACACTAATGAGCTAAAGAAGACCTCCCCAGCTGGGGAGACGTACCTGTTCTGGGATTCTGAGACTCGTTATGTTTAAAGAGTCTGCAGACCCCCAGCTCTATCTAAAGACTCGATGAAATAAGAAACACAAACCCCAATTCATGGTTTGTGGCAGTATCCCCACCGGCTACGCCTGGCCCAGCCCTAATCCATCCTTTGTTAGCAAAGGTACCTTTTGTCCCCCTCTCCTCTGCTGGTTTCCCAGGAATACAAATGCCTACGCAAAACTTGATTCAGGGAAACTGGAGTGCGGAGGTCCGTGATGAATTCAGAGTTTGCACTTGGCGTTGTCCCTTTGGAAGCTTCACTCGGGTTGTTTGGAGCATATGGAAATCGGCCGGCTTTATTTTAAATATGAAGAAAAATAAAAACGCCCCGGGCAAAGGGAAAGCCCTCCGGCCCATCGAGGCTGGATGCCCCTGCTGCCCCGAAAGGCTGTGTTCATTCTTAAAGCGTCTCTAAGGACTGGCGCGAACCCACACCCTGGTGGCGGCGACATTTGTTACAGCATTTTGTTTTGTTTGGGGCAAGGATTCTCTGTGTAGCCTTGGCTGTCCTGGAACTCACTCCGTAGACCAGGCTTGCCTCGAAGTCACAGAGATCCGCCTGCCTCTGCCTCCTGAATGCTGGGATTAAAGGCGTGCGCCACCAACACCCAGCCCAATTTATGTTTTTGTAGGAACTATAGAAGTCAAGAATTTACACGGAAATTTGGGCAGGGGAGGAATCAGTTTGAGGAAGGAATCCTGAATCTTAAAATGGCAGTGGTGCCCATGATATGTATTGGGCCAAAGGAGGTCCAGTGGCATTCAGAGCCGGGTCAGTGGCAGGGGCCAAATTTTAACATTGTTGGATGAGACGCAGAGAGCGCACCTCGTCCAGGAATAAGGAAAGGTTTCTATGAGTGGATCCATGGTACCAGAGAGATGGCATAACAATGATCACCCCTTGCATTGCTACATACAAGAAAGGGAACACGTGGACAGCCGTGACCCTGAACACTGCAGAGACCTTAAACCAATTCCAGGAGCCCAAATACCCAAATTGCTTTCTGAAAGGGAGAAGCTCTCTGAGGGTTGGTTCCACAGCTCCCACCACACAGGACAAATGGAGTACTACAGGTCCTTGGAGAAAGCTGAGCTGCCAAGGAGTCACTCCTCCTGACATGCCACTGAGTAGCAAATGCGGCCAGGCTGTCACCATTGGCATTGGGGTGGGTGGGAGGTGTCCGTCATGCACCCTGGCTATTTTTTATCATTTTGGGTCTATTTTGAAATGATGTAACAAACAGCGGTTTGGCTGCATGTTTTCCATTTTCTCTAATTAACATCCTCATCATATGGGGCTGCAGAAGTGGCTCGGCAATTAAAAGCCTTGGCTGCTCTTCCAGAGGCCCCTGATTTGGTTCTGAAAGACCAAAAGTAAAGTTAAGGAAACCCCCACTTAAAATGCAGGGCAGTCCGACCTAGAAAGCTGACCCAGACCACTATCAGTTCCCTGGAATTTGCTAACCACCTGCAACTTTCCCTCACAAGGCCCTAAGATAGCAGGATACCAAGAATTCACACTGCCCTCAGGTCAGTGTGTCAGCAGGTGGTAAATAGGGTCCTTAAGAAACAAAGAGATCGCTGCAACTCCGGTTTGCTTAGACAAGATTAATTAGACCTGAGGCCCTGAGGTCTGCTGATCAGAATGGTGAAACCATCAGGCCTCAAGGAGAGAACCCATGACTGGTCATGTACTCAACAGACAGGGGGTCACAGCCCCACCCTAAGCTTGTGGATTTTCCCTTTAAAAGTAACCATGCCCAGAAATTGTTGCTTCTCTAGCCTGCCTGCTGAGGGGGCCCATTTGCGCAAACGCCTCTTGCGTGTTGCATCAACTGGTCTGGGCTTTGAGTTCTTGGGGTACCGACCAAAACGGGGAGAGTCCTCATTCTGAGGGTCTTACAGTTCCTAACACCCAAACAATGGCTCACTACCTTTCGTAACGCCAGTCCCATGGGATCTGACATCCTCTTGTGGTCTCTTCGTTTGATTTGGTTTCTATACCCTGATAAGCCTCTCTGTCGAGGCAGCAATCCAAATCAGACCAAATCAAACCAAATTAAAAAAAAGCCCATGTTTATTGGATACAATGCTCCCGGATGGCCTTCCAGCCCCCCCCCCAAAAGAGGAGACGGGAAAGGGAGACAGGAAAACCCACCAGTCTGGTTTCTGGGGGGGGAGGAGTTTAAATACCTTGTAGGAGTGGTCTTAATCATCTCTAAAGGGAGGGGTCATTTGGCAGGCTTTCTGAGATGCAGCAGGGTTTGGAGGGAGATGGGGGAGGCTTGGGTGGAACCTCCAGCATAACGTCTCTATAAGATTCACACACACACACACACACACACACACACACACACACACACACGGTACACAGACACACAGTCAAACACTCATACACATAAAATGAAAATAAATAAAATCTCCAAAATTTTTAATATTCTTATGATTTAAACGTCTTATCTTTAATACTGTATGTATGCTTCTATATATCATTTTCAAGTAGTTATATTAGTTGTGACCAGAAATATAGACATTAGATTTCACTTTTAATCCACAGGGGAGAAATTACTAAAAATAAATTTGGCTAGACCTTATTTTATGAATTTTAGGACACATTTATAGCAATATGGTTGTTTTCCTTCATTGAAAATGTAAATTACCTCGTCCCTTCCAATCAGCTATTAATCTTTCATTTCTTATGATCTAGTGTATTCTTTCGTCTGTTAAGCACTGGATGAATTTCTTGGCTTTTTCTGTAATGAGACACATGGTGTTCTGGTTTCATTTTGTTGCTGACATAAAAAAAAATATCCTGTCAAAAATATTCTGTCAAAAAGCAACTTAACCTCGGTGAGAAGGGTCTACTCAACCTAAAAGTCTAGGTAGAGGCCACTGCCGCAGGGCAGTCACAGCAGCAGGAGTTTGAGACAGCACAGCGGGTCACATCACATCCCCAGCCCAGAGCAGAGAGAAATGAACGCATGCGCGCCGCCCACTCGCCAGCCACCTACCTGATAGCCTGACCGCTTGCCCCGCTCGCCTGCTCATCGCCCTCCGTGTGCTCAGCTGAATTTCTCCACTCAAACCCAGTTCAGGACCTCCTACTTTGTAAATGGTGCTGCCCACAGGGGCTGGGTCAATTAAATCGAGACAATCTCCAACAGATAGGCCCACAGGCCTAGCACCGTGGACAATACACCATTGAGACTCCCTTCCCGGGAAATGCTGGGTTGTATCAAGCTGATAGTTAAAGCTATCCATCATGCATGGTTCCTTTCATATTTAACAAAAGATGTTCTAAAATTAGATTCCGGGCTAGGTAAATGGCTCAGTTGGCAAAGTGCTTGCCCCACCCACTAAACAAAATCCTGGCTCGATGGATGGCACCCGTCTGTAACTCCAGCACTGGGGAGGTGCTGATAGACAGATTCCTAAAGCTCACTGGCCAAATGACTCAGACAAACTGGAGAGCGCTGGCGTTTTTCAGAGACCCCGTCTCAAAAAAATAAAATGAGGAGAGACCAAGTAAGACACCCAGGATTGACTAGCCCTGCGCGCGCGCACACACACACACACACACACACACACACACACACACACACACACACACGTTCATGCACACACACGTTCATGCACACACACGCTCATGCACAGGTTCATGCACACGCGTACACACACACACACACACACACACGCTCATGCACACGCACATGTGCATACACCCATATGAACATATACATACACCACACAAAAGTCTAGAAATTAAGTAATTAATTTAATTACATTGTTAAGATGTCTGCTCAACTCTGATACTACAAACCTCTGAACTATTCGCTTGTATTGCCCATCAATGTCCACTAGAGGGTGCCCACTGCAAATCAAAGAAGGCTTGAAATGAGCCATGGAGGCGGAGATTAAAGTTAGGCACACACCTACAGCTATCTCACCCCTACCAAGCTTGGTCTGGATTCTAGACAGCTATTCTGTGTCTGAATATCCCTAAAGTCCCCCCAGAAGAGCCATATCCTAAGAGCTTGGTCTCAGGGACATGTAATTGGCAGGTGAGGGGACTGTGAGAGGTGACGTCTAGTAGGTCATTTGTCACTAAAGGTGTGATCTGGAAGAAAACTGGTGTGTGTGTGTGTGTGTGTGTGTGTGTGTGTGTGTGTGTGTGTTTTCAACGTGTCACTATGTTCTCCCACACATACTTCACTAGATGTCAAACAACATCACCTGTTTAATTGTTCTTTATACAGTTAGCATTTTGTTGCATTAATACAAAACTAACTAATCAATATATAAATTGTAAACAACAAAGACCAACATTGAGGTTATGGTACCATCCCTCAAGGATACCAATGACCCTGGGTAATAGCCAGAACCTTGTACCCAGAAAATGGCATCAGCTCATCCTCACTAGAAGTGACATAGACTCTTGATATAAGCACTTGTCCCTTGTGGTGATATATTACTTATGATTTACTAAAGCTTGCCTAAGGATTGGGAAGGTAAAGTCAGCCACAAGCTGTAGGGATCAGGCAATGGTAGTACACACCTTTAATACCAGGACTCAGGATTAAGAGATAGATGGATCTCACTGAGTTCAAAGCCACCCAGAGATGCACACGATTTAATCAGTCTAGAAGAGTAACAGAGCTCACACCTTTAATCCCAGCACTAGAGGGGTATATAAGACAGGAGCAAAGGTCAGCATAAGGCATTCACTCTCCTGCCACATTGAGAAAGGCATTCGGTCTCAGGATTCTCCAGCAGTCTGAGGCTTGGTGAAGAGCCCATGCGTGGATCGGCCCTTTCAGCCTGAGCTAGAGGTGAGAGCTAGTGGCCGGCTGCTTTGCTTCCTTGATCTTCAGGTTGAACCCCAATGCCTGTCTCTGGCTCTTTAATTTTTCATGTTACAGTGGCTTCTGCGCAGAATGCCTTTGCTAGCAACACTGGCCAAGGGTTCAACGTTGGAGTCAAAAAATAAGATGAAGCAAATAAGGTATACGGGCTATAAATATTAAGCTTTATCTTAGCAGTGAAATCCAAGGCGCCTCTCTCCTTTCCCTAGCCCCACCCCTGCTTGATATGTTTCACATCCCAGGATCACATACAGCACCATGATGGACCAACAAGCCTTTCAGCGGCTGCAGAAGAAAACATGAGGGACATGGAACCCACCGATCAAATCGTGTGTCACACCATGTAGTTAGTACTGAGCGCAGCAATGCGGTCACCGATGCAAGCTGAGGATCCGGGTGTCCTCAAGCCAAGGACCACTTGAGTTACAAAATCCTCAGTGAGTGAAATACTTGGCTCGGGAACTAAAAGATGGAACCAGGCATGGCCTCACTCAACGCCACTCTCGGAGGCCCGCCGGGAGCGTGTTGGCTTCCCACTCCTGCAAATCTAGATCACGGGTGTCTCACCAAGAGAGGATGGCGATGCTTACACCGGAGCACAACGTAAGAGTTTCCCAGACCCTGGCCAAGAACAGCCCGCTGTTCTCCTGCTCCCCGTGCCAACAGAGCGGCACAGAAAGGCATAGGAACAACAAATGCTCGTGGAGTGAAAACGTGGTTGCTAAGGGTGGAGACAATGGGCCATGAGTTTACAGCCTGCTGTCTCTTCTCATTTCCATGCCAGCTCTAACTGTAAATGGTAAAAATATAGCCGCAACGGCCTGCCAAGGAATTAAGACTCTCGGGAATGAGGGCTTCATCATTCTGCCAGGCCAGCCAAGACACTGGCTGAAATAGAAGCAGTCCACAATGCGCTACTTCGAGAAATGAGGTTGTGAGCTCATGACCTCAGGACGCTGCGGGAACGGGAACTGTGAGCCCGCTGAGGCCATCTAAACTCCTGGCAAACCTGTGACACTCGTCTCGGAGTACCCTAGGCTGTGCCGAGTTGACAACTAAAGCTAACTAGGATACTCCATAACCCAAACTCCAGAACTGCATCTTAGGAGCCTGACTTAAAGGCTCCCTAATGAGGTTTAATAAGGATCAGGAGAAACAGATAGGCCGA
The DNA here is from genome assembly GCA_030556225.1 of Cricetiscus sungorus. Taxonomy (NCBI): domain Eukaryota; kingdom Metazoa; phylum Chordata; class Mammalia; order Rodentia; family Cricetidae; genus Cricetiscus; species Cricetiscus sungorus. The sequence continues at coordinate 6,412,413 of JANBXA010000732.1, forward strand.
ATAGATGTTTATTCAGGGAGAAATAACTCACAACAGAGACAGATGAGCACCAGCAGGTTCCTGGTCCCAAGGATGCCTCGGGATGTACTCCTGTCCCCATGCTGCAAGCAAGAGAGCTCTCTGAGGAGCCCCCAGGTAAGGCCCGCCCCTGTCCCCACCCCAAGGGGCGTGGCCTGTGCCACAGGTGCAGACAAAGCGAATATCTCACTACAGCTCCCCTGGTATTTCTGATAACCGTGAGCTTAGAAACAACCAGTTTAGACCACGCCCCTGTCCTGCGCAGTTTGCATCAATACCTGTGTGAGCTCTGTGATCACAAAATGAAACTTCAAGTCTAACATCCAGCTAATTACTCATCACAAACTAATAGCCATTTATTTTTTAAAGACCTTGACTTCAAATTAATCACAGAATGACTGCTCGTTGCCAAAGGAATTTACTGTAACCGTCTCTGAAAGTGACATTTTCTGAATATGACGCATGTTTTATTGATTATACTGCATGGGATGATGATGGCTCTTTCTAGCGTGTGTGTGTGTGTGTGTGTGTGTGTGTTGCTGTATTAGTCAGAATAAACAAGGTGATGTTGTCGTAACAAACACTAAAATCTGCCATTCAATGCGGCAAGGGTCAATTACAAAGTCATCTCTCCAGACTGATCCTCCAACCCAGCACTCAGCAGGAAGAAGTTTCCTCCTGAGGCACCTCCAGCTCAACACTCAGGCATATGACATAGACTTCACTACCCACATAAGAAGAAGCCACTGAGGGTCAATCCTGCTGTAGGCTCAGAATGGGGCCCTAATTGCACATTAGGGAGACCGGCAGTGGCTACAATAATTAAATAAAATATATAAGATATGTGGAGGTGGGAAAGAAAATACACCTACATACACATGTGTGCAAATATTTGTATACATTGGGTTTTCGTCAGTTTCTTTAAATCATTGAGGATGCAAGTTATCTTGAGTAATTTAAATTTTTGTTTCACATTTAGGTTGCATTCTATGGCAAAGTAACTTAATGCATCAATTTATACCAAGGAAATATAAAAACTCTCAACCTCACAATTGAAAGGAAACCACATGTATTCTTAATCGGAGTTGGAATCACACTGTTTGCACTATTTCATGCTTGTTCTGCTCACCAATGTAGATTTCACCTGATCACTAATAATTTTTGGTTCTAATGTCAGGCAAGGCATTTCTCTCTGGGTCTCCTTTAGTCCATCTGTAAAATAAAGATTAGAAGAAACTGCCTCTGAGATGCCGTCCAGATGAGATGTGCAAATGCACAGCCTCACAATATCCTCCACTGTGGAGGACAAGAATTATTACAGCCCTAAGACCCTGGCCAAAAGCACAGAATGCTTGGAATGCTAACTTTGGGTAGAAAACAATGCTGGAAGTCACTTCCCCCAGTATATTTCAAAAGTTTTAGGATTTTTTTAATTTTATTAAATTTATTCATTTAATGCAACGTGTGTTTTGCTTGTATGTATATAAGTGTAACTTGTGTGTGTGTGTGTGTGTGTGTGTGTGTGTGTGTGTGTGTGTGTGTTTGTGTTTGGCGCCCTCAGAGGTCAGAAGAGGGTGTCAGATCCTCTAGATTCCAGAGTTACTAATAATCGTGAACCTCCATGTGGGTGCTGGGAATCAAACTCGGGTCCTCTGCGAGAGCAGCCAGCGCTCCTAACCTCAGTCTCAGGGCTTTTCGCTTACAACTGTACACCCTGTTACCTGGGACAGCTCCTGGGATGTAATTACAGACTCAGTGTTTTCATTTCAGTAAGTGCATCTACCTCACCTCCACACCCGGTTTTCAAGTGAGCTTAGGAATTCACCATCTGCTTCTCTAGCAGCAGAGAAATTATTACCTAATGGTATCCTCCAGCCCAGTTTCACCCACAGGCAGGCATACTGAGAGCAACGGTGATGAATTCTGTTCAAACTGGTAACACAGAAACTGAGGGAGGGAGGGAGGGAGAGATGGACAGTCAACAAACACCACCTCTGAGACGGAAACACAAATTCCAATGACAGCCTCCCTCTACGGTGTAAGCTGTTTTCTTAACAAGACATTCGAGTCCGTTTTTAAAACCCTGCCTTGCAGATTAGGCAAGGACACGATTTTCTGAATTCAGTGTTTAATGTCTAAGGTTTTCACCTTAGAAGCCAGCAGGGGGCATGTATGCTGTTTAACTCATCACATCCTGCAGAAGCTGAGGCTGATTCTGTGCTTGAACAAACACTGAGACACAGTGTAGCAAGGCTCTGCCACTGCCTCTTTTGCCAACATAGACACTGTTCTAGAGTGTATATCCGCAAGCAAGAAAGGGACTTGGCAGCAAAGGGCGTGTAGTGAGAACAGTGCATATAAATCCTCCATTTGCCACTGTTGGCCTGAAGACCTAGGACCTAGGCAAGAATTGCTACTGTAAGCCTTACTCACCGAGAACCAGAGTCCTCCAAATTTGCCTATTGATGACACCTTAGCTAGAGTTCCTATTGCTGTGATAAAACGCCATGACTAAGGAGACTTGGGGAGGAGAGGGTTTATTTGGCTTACACTTCCATGTCACTTTTCGCCATTGAAGGACATCAGGACAGAAACTCAAGCAGGGCAGGAACTTGGCGGCAGGAGCTGGTGCGGAGGCCATCAGCTGCTTACTGGCTTGCTCAGCCTGCTTTCTCATAGAACCCATGGCCAACCACCAGTCCAGAGGCCCTCCCCACGTCAATCACTAATTAAGGAAATGCTCCATAGCGATGATTTACAGAGGCATTTTCTCAGTTGGGATTCCTTCCTTTCAGACGACTTTAGTTATGTCAAGGTGACATGAAACTCCCCGGCCCACTCACTACCCTTGTTGTAAATGGCAAGGCTAGAAGAGATTGCAAAGACGTCAGGCGATATATAGCTCTGCCTCTGAGGTTGACACAGGCCCTCCTGGATGAAGGAGCCTTGTAAGACCCACAAAGCTGCTTACAGGGCGCAGGAAAATCATGAAACTTACAGGCCTCGGGAAGGAGAGAACACTATAAGATGCACACAGTCCCACCCCAGGATAATGTAAGGAGTAAGCAGTTGCTGGGGAGACACTTCGGTGGAGTTGTCTGGAAGTTGTACAGGCGAGGTCCTTCTGTATCCCTTCTGGAAGTAACCCCGACCTCATTGGTCCACCAAGCTAGACTCGGTGAAATTGTTTCTTTGATCTATTATCATTGATTCCTTATCCAAGGTGAAGAGAAGATTGCTCACCTCTCCTCAGGAAAAGTCACACAACACCTACACTTTGCCATTCTTCCAACTTTTATTGAGGCCCAGGAAAAAAAATAAATTATTTACCATCCATCAAATGGCTACATGGTGACAGAGGGTGGTAGTTTGGGTGGGATGTCCCACATAGTCTCGGGAGTTTGGATACTTGATCCCCAGCTGGTGCTATTTGAGGAGGCTGACAAGGTGTGGCCTTGTTGGAGAAGGTGTGGCACGGGGGTGTGCTTCGAGCGTTTAAAGGCTCAAGCCATATCTGCTTCACTCTCTCTACTTGCTGCTTGGAGTCAAAGTATGAACCCTCAGCTTCTGCTACAGCCAACGTGTCTGCCGCTCGCTATCTCCACTCCATCACAGACTCCAAACTCTGGAACCATAAGTCCAAGTAAACTGTATTTTCTATGACTTGTCTCAGTCTTGGTGTTTCATCACAGCAATAGGAAAGTAACTAATTCACGGAGCCTGACTTAAAATCCAGGAGGTTATTTCATTGAGCCTTGGACTGGATGTGGGGGCAGGGCATGGTTTAAGAGCTCACCGCTTAGAAGGGTGGAAGCAGGAAGATCAGAAGTCAAAAGGCAGACATATCTACATGAAACCCTGTCCTAAAAATAATAATCATAATTGTCATAGCCTTTATAGAAAGGATCACTCATTGTGACACTTTTGTGCAAAGAGTGAGAGGAAGGGTGGATGGTGGTGGCACACGCCTTTCATCCAGGTACTCAAGAGGCAGAGGCAGGCAGAGCTCTGTGAGTTCAAGGCCAGCCTGATCTACAGCGTGAGTTCCAGGACAGCCAAGGCTACACTGAGAATCCCTGTCTCAAATAAAGGGGATCGGGAAGAGTGCAGGCAGAGGCAGAGTAGAAGAAAGAAGGGAGGAAGGAAGGGAGGGAGGGAGGGAGGGAGGAAGGAAAGGAGGAAGACAGGAAGGGAGGGAGGGAGGAAGGAAGGAAGGAAGGAAGGAAGGAAGGAAGGAAGGAAGGAAAGAAGGAAGGGAGAGAGGGAGGGAGGAAGGGAGGGAGGAAGGAAAGGAGGAAGAAAGGGAGAAAGGGAGGGAGGAAGGGAAGGAGGAAGGAAAGGAGGAAGAAAGGGAGAAAGGGAGGGAGGAAGGGAAGGATGAAGAAAGGGAAGGAGGGAGGGAGGGAAGAAGGGATGGAGGAAGGAAGAGGGGAGTAAGAAAGAGATGGAGAGGGGATTGGGGGTTCTTGAATGAAGATTCCCATGTCCTGGTCTCCAGGCAGCCTCTGTGGCTGCTCACCTTCCTAGCAACAGAAACTATGCCACGTTGTCTGAAGTGCTCATTTTGTTCCAAATCGAAGACGAAGGATGAACTCCCAAGACAAAAGGCATTATTCCTCACGGGGCTCAGATAAATCAGGATTCAAAGACAGGAGAGTCAAGGGTGAGCAATCCCTCAAAATCCATCTGCAGAACAATTAAGCATTGTCAATAGCCCTGCTCACTTCTGAAGGGCAGGCTTGGAGAACCTCAGAGCCAGGAAGTCAGACAGGCCCTGGGAACCAGCGCATGCAAGCATTTCACTTTGCCGACAGAGTCCTGAGAGGCAAATGCCAGGGAAAGGGAGCAAGCTGAGATGCGTAAGACACGGGATAGACGCGCCACAGAGACAGGAACTCTCCCTGTAAAGAACAGCACCAGAGAAAGCTGATTGATGACTGATAAGTAACGTGTGTCCTCAGTAATGAAGATGAGAATAAGGGCTTAGGCAAACTGGGCACATCTGCCTCTCATCACCGTTTGTTATCTATCCAGTTCCGTTCAGTCACTGCCGTAGGTGAATGGCAGCATGACTGTGGTCAAGTTTTTAATATGGGTTGGGGACTGAGGATGTAGCTCAGTTAGCAGTGCCTGTCCACTGTACACAAGGCCCCCAGTCCATCCTCAGCACCATTTAAACAGGAATGGTGCTGCATGCTATAATCCCAGACCTCTGGGGTGGATACGGGAGGATCAGAAGCTCAAGGTCGCCCTTGGCTAAATAGCAAGCTCAAAGTCAACCTGGAATGTGAAAGACCTGTTACCATTTATATAGATAAATGGATACATAACACAGGAGAGGGGGGAGAGAGAGAGAGGGAGACAGAGACAGACAGACTGAGTGGAGGAAGACAGAATTGAGATAGTTAAAATGTCCAGATAGATAGATGATAGATAGAGATAGATATAGATGATATAGATATAAATATGGATGATATGATATAGATATAGAAGATATAGATATAGATATAGATATAGATATAGATATATAGATATAGATGAGATAGAGATAGAGATAGAGATAGATGATATAGATATAGATGATATAGATATAGAAGATATAGATATAGATATAGATGATATATAGATATATAGATATAGATATGGATATGGATAGAGATAGAGATAGATGATATAGATATAGAGATAGATGATATAGATATAGATATAGATAGATTTCTTTTTTAATGATGGAAACTAGTTAAGAACAGACCCTTCCAGAGTGTGAGTCTAGTCCCTTGTTTCCATTTTGCCCTCTGACCTGGGACACCATACAAGGTGAGGAAGGGTTCTCCTGGAAAGCCCAGAGCTCCAGTTCTCACCCAGATGTCCCCTTACTTATGACCTCACAAAACACTTTCCTCCACTTAGTTTTCCATCTAAAACAGGAGGGGGAGGAAGAGAAGGAGGAGGAAAGGAAGGAACCCACAAAATTTCATCAGACAGTCTCTGGGTCTCTACGTCTATACAGGAGGAGATTAGCAAGGCATCATGGGACAATCATGATCCCTTCCCCTTCTCCTGTCCCACTGGGCCATCAAACTTGACCGCGGTGAGAGCCAACTATCCACCTTCTCTGCCTGCCTTCTCCCCCGGCAGATGGCACGCACCACCTCTAGCCCAACTACCCAAGTTTTCAAAACTCCAGCCCTCATCCTAAACTCCTCCTCTGCCTGTAACCTCATCCGGCCACAAGCCTGTCTATCTATCTGATGGGAGATGATATTCTGTAAATATGTTTCTCATAGTGGTTAATGAAGAAAGCATTGTTGGGCCAATGAGAAAGCAAGATAGGCAGGGCTAGGAGACAAGGAGGAAAGAGGAAGTAGGGAGGAGGAGTCAACATGTAGAGCCTGGAGAAAGCAGATGCCGGCCTGCTCCGCTTGGATAAGATGACCACGTGGAAATACTTAAATAAGTAGAAATGGGTTAATAATTAAGACAGAGCTAGCCAATAAGGAATTAGTAACTGGCCAACAGCCTTATATTAAATACAGAGTCTCAGCGTGTTATTGGGGCTTGCGTGGCTGGGGGACCCGGAGGCTGATGGGGAGGAACAAAGAATGGGACCAGACCGGCGGCGGATGGGGGGGGGGGAGACATGTGCTCGTAACATCTATTCTATTTTTTAAAATCTCTTAGCTCTGCTCATTTTTTCCCATCAATTCTGTCCTAGACAGCCATGAACGTCCACCTACATTACATCAGCTTCGTCTCCCCCTCTCTGTTCTCAGCTCTCTCCAGACCATCCTTCATAAGCCTAGCCAGAGTTTCCTTCACAAAACACAAGTGCCCAGCTTAAAACCCCGTGGTTATCAGAGGCCTGGTCCACAGGAAGGAACACGTGTGTACTGTAAACCTGGCCAAAAGCTGTGGCCAGGGAGGTCTTGGGCCTATGGGGGAGTGTACGTGCCTGCCCTCGCCAGCAAGGAAGACGTGACTCCGGGTAGATCTTCTTCATGCAGTTTTAATCAGGATCCTTTAAACATGTTGCCTCTGGCCCGCAGGGAGAGAGGGGGGGGACCCCTGCACAGGCTTAAATACCCTTGAGCTAACCAACCCCAGTGAGCCACGTGGACCCCGCAGATAGGCTACTCTAATGCGGAAGCAGACAGGCTGAACAGACTTAACCAATTAAGGGCTTGTTTACCCAGAGAGTCTACACCAGCGGGAAGGTGTAAGGTAGAAGCCAGTGCCACTTTAAGGCGTGGCACTACACGGCTCTCTACAGGGGAGTCCTCTGTTGATGCCACAGATGTTTTGATAACGGAACTGTGGTTAAACTGCCACCTTCTGGCTGCTTGTATTTATGCCCACAGACTGGTATAGCTCCCGGCCTCGTGTGCGAGAGCGAGAGCCTCTTTCAGCGTGGACAAAGTTCAAAGCAGAGACTCCTAACTCCCCAAAAAAGCTGCAAATACGGGATTTCTGAGTTCTCCATTCCAAGGCCTGGGAAACAGAAGAGGAGCAGAGAGTGGAGAGGAGTGTTATAAAATGCTGTCGTCTGTACATGACACAGCCATTGCGATTACGACCGTTCGGAAGCTGTGGCCCCTGCAGAAGACGTGCACACGAAAAACGTGCTGTGAGAGGGGGAACGGAGTAAGGAGAAGGATGTCAGCAGGCACGGGGAGGGGAGAGAGGGGGCAGCAACCTCATTCTGTGTTGCCTGTTCCCTAACAGTCAGTGAGTGCACTGTGTGATGGATGGATGGATGGATGGATGGATGGATGGATGGATGGATGGATGGATGGATGGGTGGGTGGGTGGGTGGGTGGGTGGATGGATGGATGGATGGATGGATGGATGGGTGGATGGGTGGATGGATGGGTGGATGGGTGGATGAATGGATGGATGGATGGATGGGTGGATGGGTGGATGGGTGAATGGATGGATGGGTGGGTGGATGGGTGGATGGATGGATGGATGGGTGGATGGGTGGGTGGATGGATGGATGGATGGGTGGATGGATGGATGGATGGATCATCCAAGGGCTCTGCCAGCCACTTTCTGGCTGTGTCTGCCGTGAGTCTGCTCTCGCTTTCTACACCTGTCCTTACAGGTGGTTGTGAGGAGAAATTAAGCAAGAGGTATAAATATGTTTAGGACCTACAAAATCTACACATCTCCTCTGTGCTTCAGTTTCCTGGCCTGGTTCCTACTCCATAGCCTCAATGTATGAGTTAAGTGAGCTAGCATATGCAATGTGCTTTAAATGGTACTTTACACGCTGCAAGTATTATCAGATAAGTGTAGAGTAACAACATTGAGCTCTACAGCCCTCTGGGGTGTGGTGAATGTTCATTTTGGATGAGGTCTTGTGTATAGATAGTTCTGACAGGATTGTCAATTGGGGTGGGCCCCTCCACAGCCTAGCCAGTGGAAGCCCACGACCAGAGTTCAGTCAACTAGGCACTTATTCTCCTGAAACTTTGAATCCTGAGAAGCAGAAAGACGGGTTCAGATGTTCGTTTGTGCATCCTAAAGGATTTTATTAACCCGTCAAACCTCTGGAGCTGCCCAGCTTCCACCTTCCCAAGCTAAGGTCTTCAGCCTCCCTCCACCTATGAGCTTGTGCACAACCTTCCTAGGCACTGGCCATCCCTTTGATCCACTGCCAGGGACTCTGCACTTTTTCAGACCCCAAAGCCAGCCAAACAAAGTCTTTCTCTTCCCTCTGCTCGGTCTCCCTCTTCAAAGTGGAGGGCCCTGAGTAGGGCATTTGCCCTCCAACCCTGGATAATCAGCAGAGCCTCTAGAAGCCTTCTTCTTCATCAAGTGTCACCTCAGTGTCAAGCTGTCGGGGGCAGGGGACCCTCAGAGTGACTATATGTTTCACAGTTGCCCTGGAAGGTTTTTTCCACCTGCCTGGTCCCACAGCCACACCAGCCCCAAATAACACACAGAGATGCTGTATTAGATACAATGCTGTTAGCCTGTTACTAGCATTTCTTATTAGCTAGCATGGTTTTAATTATTAACCCATTTCTATTCATCCAAGTATTTCCACGTGGTCTCATCTCACCGGAGAGAGACCCCTGCATTGTTCTCTCTGTGTCCTCCATCTTGAATTTCCTCCCTACTTCTTCCTCTCTCCTCCTAGTCTCCTAGTCCCGCCTATCTTGCTTTCCTATTGGCCAACAGTGCTTTATTCATTAACCAATACGAGAAACATATTTACGGAATGACGTCTCCCATCACTCTGAGCATCCTTTCAAATCTGGAAGGCCTGGGATCCAGTGCTCCTGTGATGCTGCTGCCCTGTAGAAACCCAGCTTGGCATCACATCCCACTAGCCTCGGCATCTAGGGGCAAACTCCGCTTGTTAATTGTTTTTCTGTTGGTGTTAACAGAACACAACAGCCAAGGCAGCTTACAGACAAGAGCTAGTCTGGCTTACGGTTTCAGAGGGATAAGACACAGTCATGGTAGGAAGACACGGCAGCAGAAGGAGGAAGCTGGGAGATCACCTTTCAACCACAAGCACCAAGCAGAGCATCCACACATTAGAAAAAAATTCAAGTGTTTTCCAATACTTATCCCTACACGTTTTAGTTCATGCATACTGCACACCCCCCACCCCACCCCCAAGCCCCCCTCCCGTCTCTCATTCTCATTCCTAGTGGGAAAGTTCTGCCCTTTGCACTCGGACTGGCACCTCTTGTGGCTCTGTGGGCGCCTCTCAAAGACCCTTCTCTGGATACCTCATTGAGAGCTGTGCCTCCCTACCTTCAGTCTCCAGCATCTCCACGCCCCGCCTCTTTTCTTTCTCTTCCTTGCATAGTGTTCTTTTAACCTGGTCCATTGCCCAGTGTGTCCCCTTGGCCAGAATGTGAGTTGCATGAGAATAGGTAACCTGGCTGTTCTTTCATGACTGTCAGGCCTGTGAGCAGTGGGGCACTTACACTGGACCCACAGTAAGGCATCTAGTAGTTCCTATAGTTTGCAAGAAACCCCAAGCAATAAGCACAAGACAGAGAGACTTCAGTTCTCACCTATGTGAACAAGACTTTTTAACTTTTTTTTTGACAGATCTCACATAGCCCATATTAACCTAGAGCATGCTATTTAACCAAGGCTGATCTTGAATTCCTGATGGCCCGCCTTTGCAGCCAGGGTGCTCAGACTACCCCGCCTGGTTGTGAGTAAGTATTTCTGATGTTACATTCTGAGATCAGGAACCAAAAAAACCTTGGCCTTCTCTTTGAGCTGACAGACTGGTGCCTGCCTTTCCCAGAGGCTTGGCCTAATCTGTGGGGACCAGGTTGGGGGGGGGGGGTCATGCCACACACTGCAACTATATACACCGCAAGGGTCTATCCTCAGCTAAGGGTCTCCTCCGAGAACGCTCACGAGTGACTTTGTTCATCTTTTCACCCTTCAGGCTTGCAGCCAAGAAACACAGCTCCAGGAGTGATCTCCGGTCTCCGGAAACCAACTGACTCACGTAAAAGCTGAGCTCTCCATCCTCCTCCTCTCTCTCACAGCGTCAGGCCTGACCCCAAATCCTCAGGACATTTTAGCTCCCTCAAAGGTCGCCTTTATTGGCGTTGATAACCAGATAACACCTAACTTTTGTTGAGAGATCCCATCAAAATGAGGTTCATAAATTTCATTAGCCCATTTGCCTTGTAGGAGCCTTAAACCATGACCTACGTGACAATGATGCTAATGAGGTCACTGGTTACCCAAACCTTCAAGATGCTGTCTTCAGAAAGTTCCTGAAGACCTGTCCTGGGGCCTGGGAGGTAGAGCTGCCTCAAATTCTTTACAGAAGTGAGTGAATAAAGGGGAACAGGAAGAAAGTATGGGCTACAAAAGCTGTAACCTATATTGGCAACCAGGTATATTGGTCTATTTCTTCCCCCAACCACTCAACAAAATTCCTTACGTTGCCCTGTGTATGTCAGACAGCCAGGAACCTAGATTGTATCAATGATACAAACAGATAAAGATGCCTGTCCATGTGGATCTTACATGCTAGTGAGAGAAGACAGACTTTCAGTAGTGGCTTTACTGGGGGCTAGAGAGATAAAGGTGTGTGCTGCTCTGACAGAGGACCTGAGTTCAGTTCCAAGCACCCCTGTCAGCTCACAAGGCAACCCCGGTGGGAGTCAACACCTCTGCCTTCTTCAGGTACTAGGACACAGGTCCGCACACCCACACACAGATACATAATTATAAACAATACAAATTACAAAATGTAATGGTTACCCTATTAAATACCCTAATTTGTAACTCAAAAGTTTATTCATATAGGACATATAGAATCCCATAAGAAGTGCATGTGATATGTGCACTATTACAATATGACTTATAAGCCAAGTGACGAGGTGCATTAGAAGGTAAAATAAACCAGCACAAAAGAAGAAAATAAAGGCAGATCAGAGCAGCTCCAGGAAGCAGGAAGGGCTCAATAGAGAGAGAGCAGTCGTGGAGGGTCGTCTCGCTGAGAGAGTGAGACTTCAGTAGCTCTAAGGAGATGGGTTGTGTCTCGAGAGTGGCTGCTCCCTTTTCTTCTTAGCTTCCAACAGGATCAGATCCAAATCTGACACTTATCACAGCACCCTAGAGGTCCCTGAGGATGCACTCTAGGTGCTTTGTCCCTTGGAGAAGGACAGAGGCAAAGGGCAATCCTCTGGTTACCAAGCTGTCTTCCAAGGCTGGCTCTACCACCTTCAAGGTACACGGCTTTGTGGGTGGCATTCTGTGCCTCTGAGCTTCGGTTCCCCGCTTCAGACTGGAGATATTAATAGTACGGACGTCACTCACGGGGCTCTTTTCAGGGTTTAGGGAGATAACACAGGTGAAACCCTTAGCGCACAGGAAGAGCTCAAGAAAACCGTCTGTGATGATTGAGCCTGGCTCTGGTCCCTCAACGTTTATTTACATTTTCCTTGGTCCTGGCTCTTCACCCTTATTGATATTTTAACATTGTTTATGGTTTCTGCTTCTGTGGTAAGCCACCTCAGATCCTTTGTGGATTGGGATAGGTTATAAATAAGTAAGTGAACAAATAAAAATCTGGACAGGAGAACATTTACAAAGAAGCAAAACATTTCATTACCAACAGACTGAATCGCAAGTGAGGCCAAAAGCAAGAAATATCGATCCCGATACCTTAGAGCCCATCAAAAGCCACTAAAAGACATCCTCTGGTTTTTCTGCAAGTGTCTTTGCCCCTCCCTCCCTCCCTCCCTCCCTTCCCCTCCTTCCTCTCTTCCTCCTTCCCAAACCCTTCTTCCTCCCTCAAGAGAGGGTAAATGAGTCACACTAAATGACTCAGTGGCCCCCTAATTCCTCCAGTCTCCTAGCAGCTTCACGGCCCTTCCTCCCCATCAGGAAAGAGAGGAAGCAGATGAGGTCACTTTCCATGTTGCTGGAGTTACTGGAGAGAATGCTGGCTCCTCGAACTGTCACAAGAGACTGAGCTCTGTGGTGACATGAAGGTCCCTAACCCCTCAGTGCCTCTAATCCCTGACTGGCAGTAACAGCATCTCCTGAGGAGCTCGTGTAAATGAAAGAAGAGAATTCAGGACAGCAACACACTATTTTCAAAGTCTCCAGTGAATGTCACTGTACCACAGTAATCCTGAGAGGGGCATGGAGATCCAAAAGTCTCCATAGGGGTGATTATGGCAGACACAAGGAGGACGCACTGGCTGAGGTATATCCCTACTTGACAGAGACCCCAGCAAGAGACAGATCACTTTAATTACTTTTCTTTATTTTCAGTTATGTGTATGTCTGCGTGAGTATGAGCCCGGAGTGAGTGCAGATGCCCGTGGAAGCTGGGGGAGGGGCGGTGCTGGATCTCCTGGAACTGGGGTTACAGGTGCCTCTGAGCACCTCTGCTGTGGGTGCTGGGAACTGAACTCGGGTCCTTTGCAAGAGCACCATGCGCACTCCTAACCACTGAGCCATTGCTCCAGCCCCTGAGCCCTGCTACTTTTAGAAGGGTCTTCATTGCTCCTCTCTTTGAGCCAGGCACCACTAGCCACAGTGATATCTGGAAACAGGCTCTGCCCCCCAGCAAGGGGAGTTCAGGAGGCAGCCTTGACCTCTCACACTGGCCCAGGAAGGACAAGAGCCAACCCCCACCACAGCATGCCATGGGCAGCACTGACAGGAACCCTGCAGGTGCAGCCCTGGCCCTCCTCTGTGATTCCCGTGGGGAGAGAACGTGACCCCCATCACTCATCACTCCCATCACCCACTGCCCCCAGAGCCTACTCTGTGAGCCTGGACCTTGGAATGAGCTTCATTTGAAGACCATGTTAATTATATGTTCTTTCTGGTTCCTCCAGATTATTGGCATATCAAAAATGCCCACCACTCACCTAAGTAGCCACAAAGATTAAGCAAAGCAATGCACCGGGAATAGACAAAGCTCTGCCCCATACACGGCAGGCACTCAACAGCTGCTGGTCACATTAACGATTCCTGGGGAAGCTGGGCCTGACAGTATGCCATGGTGCAGATACGATTGGGGACGGCCAGCATGTCCTTAAGCACGCCACCCACACTGCCAGGCAGCGGGGGAGTATGTCCTGGAGTATTATCCGACACTGACTTCCTCTTCCCACCTCCACTGCCTAGAAAGGAAATCCCTAGAGAGTACTCAGAAGGCCTAGCTTGTCTCTGTGTCCCTCATGGGCAAAAGCAAAAAGATCAATCACGGCCCAGCGTATGGCCTCCCGATCCATATTCTTGACCGTCAGACATAGACTGATGGGCCTTTTCTGTGCGGGAATCAAGGACAGCAAAGTCTCTCTCTGAAAATTTACAGTGTTTCTAGGGGGAAAGATGAGGACACTCCATCACCCCAGACAGAAAATAATGGGGGGCCGAGTGTCCCCGGGGGAGACCCACCCTTGGGTGAAACGGAGAGCCACTGTAGACGTCAGAGAAAGGACAGATGGAACCTTTCACTGAGATGGCCACCAGGAGAATGACCTGAAGGTGACCAGAGAGGTTCCAAGGGGGAGGCGACACATGATGTTGAACACTGAGCACAAGCACCGTAGTGGGTGCGGGGGAGGGGGCAGGCATTCCAGGCTAAAGCACAGCGTGATCGGTGGCCTAGAAATGGGAAACCAGCGGTTTGGTGACAGTGGCAAACTGCAGGGCAGCAGTAAAGTGGCCGTTGCCATAAGGAACCAGAGAGCCTCCGGGTACACAAAATAAAGGCTGTAACCAATATGGGGAAATACGGGGAGCGGCCTGCAGTCCTAAGTAGGATGATCACCAAAGACCTCATAGAATTAGCACGTTAATCAGGTAAAAGGAGGCAGAAATTTGCGTGGTTTTCTGGAGGAGAGAGACCAATGATTCAAAGGCCCTGGGGCCTGCGTGGCTGCCATCTTGCTTGTGGCCACGGATTTGGAGGAAGGAGTAAAGGGTAGGAAAGGAAGTTAGACCGCAGAAAGGTGGCCGGCTCGTGAAGACCCTCCCAGGCTATGATAGGCGCTTTAGCTTTCCCGTGGATGCAGTGGGCGCCGCTGTGGGAGTTCGGACAGACAACAGACGCTGCCCGGTCAATGTGTCAAGGGATCGCTCTGACTGCTCTGTAAGGAAGCAGGGGCAGGGGGCCAAGGTTGGGAGACTAGCAAGGAGGCTCCTGCGGAAATTCAACCTACACGGAACGGTGGCCGGAACCATTCTCTTCAGTAGCCGCACGCCGCTTCTCATTTTCACCATGTAAAAGGGCTGCGTGCGCAGTCCACTGCCTCACCGAGCCTCCGGTGGAGTGAGACGCCAGGAGCCAGCCCCGGAGAAGGTAAGATTGGGAATGCGCCGCACCAGGGCAGCCCTTGGGACCCTGGGACCCAGGCGAAAGCAAAGCAGATGGTGCCTGCCCCGCTGCTTAAGTCAGGAGAGCTAACCCTGGTGCGGAAAGAGGTGTCCACCCGCTCTTGTTCTGCAAAGGCAGAAAAGGAAGGAGTGGGAAGTCAGTCGGGAGTGGGAAGTGCTGGAACAGGACCTGAGCGCCCGGATATGCGGTGTCTCCCCGCGCGCAGGTGCCGGCATCCTGCAGAAAGCGCCCCTCCGTGCACATGCACCCCAGCCCCAGCCCTGACCCCTTTGTCTAGCTTGCCTCTACCCTCGTCCGTCTGTCTGTCCATCCCGCTCCAGATTCAATATGCACAGCCCTAGTGGGGTCCCTCTGGCGGTTGCCGTAGTCGCGCAACCCCGACCCGGGGCTCCCGGGAAAAGAAAATCATGAATGAAATGGATGCGGCGCTCCCACTCCCCCGCCCTCTCAGTCCAGGCAACCTTGGCATGGGGGCGGCGCCTGTGGGGACTCCGCGCAGAGTTGCTGCGGGTGACCCTTCAGCAGGAGATGGGTTCGAGGTTAAAGGTCTGTGGTTCGCCCCCCCCCTAGAGCCTTAGGCGATGCCGGAGCTCCCCACCCCCACCCCGCCCTGCGCAATTCCCGGGGAGCGGCGCGAGCCCGTCCGGGGGCGGGGCGGAGCCGGGGCTGGGGTACCGAGCAGACCCGGCTGCTGTGCCCGCGACTCAGCAGCCCGGGCGCCTTCGGGAGGGCGATTGGGCAGTGAGCGCGCAAGGAGCGCGGGACCGAGGGCTCCGCGGACAGACCGACAGAGGGACGCCCCCGCACACGCAGACGCACCGAGCTCGGCACGGCCCCTGTCACACACAGACAGGGACACACGCAGACACGCACACTCGCGCGCGCACATCCTCCCGCCAGCCTGCCTGCCCGCTCGCCCGCGCCTGGAGCCAGTTCTGGCCGGTAAGTGCCACCTCGGTGGGTGCCTTTGTGTGAGAAGCCGGGAGGCGCTGGTAGCGGGGTCCCCTCTGAGGCGGCAGCAGAACTGACACCTCCTCCAGCCCTGGGGACCCAGGAGCCCGAGCCCGCGCCCGCCCCCGCCACGCCCCCCGTGGGGCGCCCGGGAGACTGGAAGTGGGGTCCCCAGCAAGGGAAGGAGCTTGACGCTGGGGACCACGGAGGGAGCGGCCGCTACTCCCCGCGTGGTTCCCGGGATAGTGGTCCAGGTCCGAGCCTCTGCGGCCCAAGCTGGTGTGCAGCTGTAGGCTGTAGCGCCTTTCCAGAATCTGAACAACCTCCCTTCCCCCCACCGAGAGGGGTGATGGAGATAGGAGCTAGCCTGCTGATCTCCAAACTATGCCTTCTCCGACTCTTTAGCCATCCGCCACCCGTTTCCAAAATAGAATCCCGGTGCATTTTCCTCCCCCGACATATTGCTTCCCCCCCCCCCCAAGGCCTAGGCTCCTGCAAAGCTTAAGTCAGAATCAGCACCAAGGATCAATTTAGAGGGAGGGGTAGGGTCTTAGGGCCAGAGGAACTCATTTGACAGTTTCATTTTACAGACTGGGAAACTGAGGTCCAATGAGGTGGCATGGCCAAGGTCACCAGAGAGTTAGTAGCAAAGCCTGCGTCAGAGTCTGGGGTGCTTGGCTTTTATCGTCATTTTCCTCCCCTGCACAATCAGACGCTATCCCTACAAAGCCGAAGAGCCCAGAAACTCACGTGAGCGTGCCAGGTGAATCTTGGCAGTGCGGGCCCTTCCCCCAACTGAAGCTGAAGATTCCATTCATTTCCTGCTCTCCGTAATGTTTTTTTAAAAAATGGGAGTGGATGCTTTGCTTTACCTCATTCCATCTAAAAGAGGGCTCCGTTCTGTAAGTACTCCATGGTTTGGAATGTAATTTGGGTGAATGGAGCAGAAATTAGATTCCAGAAGTCACTGACACTGGGGGTCCTCCGTGGAACCAGGTGATGTGGCATTCACCACCAGGCTTCATCTTCTTTACCCAACTTTGGGCTAACTGCATGCCCTCCCAATTAGTTACTCCGCCCCTCTCCTTAGGCACCCACCTTTTCTCGTCCAACCCCAGGTCCCCACTGATGCCTCCTTCTTCATCTTGCTGTTTAGTAAGGAAACTTGACTTACAGCTACACTGAGCTCCCTCGAGGGCAGCTGGGTGTCCCCATGCAGAGGGGGGCGCCTGGTGACACATGGTGCCTGGAGAGGTGGGACAAGGAAGTACAAGCACAACTGGGTGGTAAACGGATGGAGTTGGTCACCTTGGAGAGTTCAGATGGGATGGGAGAACCAAGTTGTGTTTCTAGAGTCATGAGGGTGCGTCAAGATAGAGCTTCCTTGAGTGAGGGAAGCAGGCTAGCACGAAGCAGGGCGAAGGTGGCCATGAAGCATCTCCAGGAACCACCGTTAACACTGTAGTTCGTGCAGATGGCATCCTCCTTCTAACAGGCACCATTTACACAGACGTCATAGAAAACCATGCCCTTAGGTTTGGGGTGTGCAGGATGCCCCACCCCGAGAGTGCGAGACCTTGCTTCTACCTTCAGCTCCTCACAACTGTGCAGTTCTGAAGTCCCTTGTAACCTCTCTGCAGCTCTTTCTGCAATGTTCAGGATAGCTTTCAGGTCTGAACTATTTGTTGGGAAGAGCTGGGGGGGGGGGAAGCACTTCTTTATATAACTACTCAGGGCCTGGCTTCCTCTCCTTTTACTGTAGTAGGGAATCTTTCCTGACTTAAAAAATGGCTACTGAGCAGAGTTCCCAGCACAGAGGGAGAATTCAGGAATTGACTGATACTCACTTTAGTGCCTTAGCTTTGCAGATACGCCCCCGACCTGTTTCCATCTTGAGAACCTTTGAAGATGTGAGATTTTTAGGTCTTCACAGACCTCCTCCCGAAAGCTTGTCTCCTTCCTGCTGACATGTCAGTGCTCAGCCTGTGTAAGACACCCCAGTAAACACCCTGGTGACGCAGTACTTTAGCTTACCAGTTTATTTCCAGTTATTTAACTTGAATGACTTAACAATTAATCTTTACATGGTGTCAAAGTTTTTCTTACGCCTGGTCACTTGTGTTTACGCTACACGACACAACAGTGATGCCGATAGCATCAACTCCAGTAAGCAGGTGGGAAAGTCAAGACCGAAAAATACAAAAACTCCAGGGAAAAAACAAGACAAATAACTCCCTGAGAGAGTTTGGAAGAAGGCAGATTTCTTCTTCTTGAGAATCAAGGTGGTTTCTTGAAGCTAGGTGGCACTTGAGCTAGATCTGAATGACTTCTATACTAGAAGACAGTGGAGTGTTTCCAAGACAAGGAGGGCAGACAGATTCAAGGACACAGAACGAACATGGTCAGAAACTGGAAAGCAATCCATTCCCATGAAGCAAAGAGTTAAAACCAAGTCATGGCAAGGGAGGGTTGGTGGAGGCAGGTGCTGGGGCCCTGAGTACCCGGTAGACAAGGGACTGGACTTTCACTGTTGAGTAGAGGAGAGATATCATCAACCATGCAACATGGAGAACAGGCTGGATGGAGCAGCCTGTTGACAGGGAACTTGAGTAGAAAAAGATGACAGCAACATGGGTGACAGATAACAAGGACCTCGACTGGTGGCAGTTTCAGGAATGGATAGAAAAGGGATCTGGCATCAGAAAGAGGAGCTGTTGTCACCAAAACCTACAAGTGACCCGATGTGGGCACTTCAGGGAAGGAGTAAGCCACAGCAAGGCCTTGAGGTTGAATGAAGGGAGAAGGCCTTGAGGTTGAATGAAGGGGAAAGGAGACTTGGGAGGAGCAGGACTGGGGGACAGGAGCCTTGATGACTCCTGATGCAAATTTTGGCTTGCCCAGCCCCTGATGCTGTCAAGAGCTGGCTCGTCCATTTATCCTCTCATACACAGAAACATTTGTGATGTCCTGGCTTGTTGCAGGTTCCAGGAATGAATGTGTTGCTGCAAAAGACAAACTTTCTATGTCAGGAGAGACCGGAAATAAAACCTAAGCAAAGATAAAATACTTGAGGTGGCGAGCAGTGTTCTGGAGAAGGATGAGGAGTAAGTGGCGGCAGTAAGGGTGGAGGACAGATATGCTCCTTCAACGAGACTGCCTCCGGAGAGTTGGTAACCAAACAAAGCCCTGGAAGAGGTGAGGAGCAGACTTGAGAGAGTGGTACTTTCTAGAAGAGGTTGCATGTGCAAAAGCCCTGCGATAAGAATAAATAGATGTTTCTAAGGAGCTCCATGTTGCAGGAGGAGATAGGCAAGGGAGAATTCTGGCAAGGAAAAGTGGGTGAAGGAGGCTGGGCCCATCCTGCGGCTGCTTGTAAAAGGTCTGAAGAATGAGGCCTAGAATACATCGATGCTAATGAATCCAGAAGGACCTGAGTCCTATGTGTGTATTCTTAGTGCCCAGCAAAACAACCCTAGTGTTATGTACACTGGCTCACTGAATACAGTCATTGAAGGGATAAGTGTTGGATCTGGCCGCTCATGTACCAAATTCCATGTCTTAGACTTGGAAGAATCAATGAACATGTTGTGTCATAGTAAGTAGTTTGGTCACATTCATAAAACTTTGGCAACTCAAATGCCTGTATTGTATTTGAGTCAAACACCAGTATCTTAGGCAACAAGAAGGCTCAAGAGATACATAGCTTGCCACGCAAGCCTAACATCCTTGGTTTGACCGCTGGAACCCATGTAAAGATGGAGACAGAGAACTCCACAAAGTTGTCCTCTGACCTTGGTACTGACGCACCCACACACAAGCATAGGAATCTTTTAAAATCTTCAGTCTGGCTGGATGCTGTGATAATGATTGAGACCAAATAGAAAAAAACTTACCTGAAGTGACTGAAAACAATTTAAGTGGTAACACTTAAGGTCTCTTTCTTCTAGCACAAAGGAACAGCCTTCTGTTCATGTCACATTTTCCTCCTGCTTAACTCCTGCACCCTCCACCATTTTTCTAACAGACATTCCGAAGAAACTAATTTCTTGCACAAGGGCATGGATTTGTAGGAAAAGGCATTATCATCCTCGGTAAAATGGCAGATCCCAGAAAGTCAGAGAGAACAATAGGACATAGAAATTATTTAGAGAAGTATGAATACTTTAGGTACTTAATTAGCTATTTAAATGAACCTACAGTCATCAAGAGCAAGACTCTAGAAGGTGGCTAGTCATATAAAGCTCTTGTGCAGTAAACTAAGCAAGGCACGTGTGGATATTTCAAATTATATGGGACCCTATGCCAAAAAAAAAAAAAAAAAAAAAAGGTCACCAGAAATTACCATGCACTCATGGACTGTCACTACTGTAGGTGTGTCTGTGCTCTGACCCTAAACTTACTCGTGGCTGGGTGACCTAGGTAAACTTCTTCCTGTCTTCCAAGCTTCGTTTCTGTATCTCTGGTGGTATAGGGTTTAGGTTTCCAGGCTTCTGCAACACTTAGTCCTTCTAGCCTGTGCAGTCAGCAGTGGTGCCGTGGCTCCCTGTGACCCTCAGATGATGCGTGGGTGTGATGCAGACAGGAAACATGTTGGCCTGCTGCCGACATGAGCTGTTCCCCGGGAACAGGAGACCAGCTGTGAGGTGGCACCTTTCGGGGAACAAGTTGACAGGTGGTCTTGGTCTTAGAATCAAAGATTAGACTATCTGAACCTCCTGGTTCAAACCCCATCTGAATCTAGCAGATGCTTTGGCTCCATATCCCGGAACAGGAAGGAAGCATGGGACACAAGATCTGGATCCTAAGGAAAATGGAGAGAGGGATCACTTGATCAAGGAGTGCTTGAGAGGAAATGCCTGAGTTCCTGCTTTTAGTTCTTTGGGGTATATGCGTGCAGGTGAAATTACTGGCTTATATGGTAATTCTATGTTTAACTTTTTTGAGAAGCTATAGGGTTCTTTTATTTAAAAAAAAAAAAGAAAAAGAAAAAGAAAAAATTTTTGTTTGCCTAGCAAGAAGAGGACCTCCCATGGACGTCTTAGCAACGAAGGGTGCAGGAAGAAGCCATTAATTTAAAACAAGTGAATTTTTGTGTGAGCTCTGCATGGTCTTGGAGGTAATAGAGAGGAAGAAAGGGAACACATTACAAATGAGTGCAATCTCCGTTTCTGAAGAATTATTGTGATCTAAAGGCACTGTGGGTGGAAACAGAATGCTCTCAAGAGAGATCGTAGTGGGTGGATTCATTCAAGCATGTAGGTATTTACTGCACTGGGCATCAAGGTGGACATGGACGCCTCAGCGATCAGCATGGCCTGGAGGACCTCGCCGTTGAATCACACTGCTCTGGCAGCAAAGCAATCTGGCAACAGTAATCCATGTCAGTGTGTGTGTCATGAGAATAAGACTCATGGGCTTTTGGGTAGACCCGATGGTACCAGCATGCAAGCCTCACTGCTCAGGAGGCTGAGGCAGGAGGATAGTGAGGTCAAGGCCAGTCTGGGTAACCTAGTGAGGCTCTCTTCAGAATTTAAACCAACAAATAGAAGAGCAGTGCAGCTAGAGATGTGGTTCAGTCAGTGTAGTGCTCATCTGCCTCATGTGAAACCCTAGGTTCTCTGCGTAACCTGCCTGTGTGGTGCATGGCAGTGATCCCAACGCTTGGGAAACAGAGGCAGAGGAGCTGGCGTTCTAAGTCATCCCTTGGCAACATAGTGAGTTCAAGGCCAGCCCGGACGACATGAGACCCTATATTTACCCTATCTTTACTAAAGATTGCTCACGCATAATCTCAAGGCATATTTTGTGTTCAGTCGGATGCACCGTGGTCTACTGAGTCCTTCCAATCCTGTGAGCTTGTATGCTATAAAGATGCTATTCATGTGTCAGATACATAGCACGTAAGCTATGTATGTTCTCATTTTATGGAATCAGAAGACTAAATTTCTTTCTACGTCTAAAAGACATAAAATATAGATGTGAAGTGCTTTATTAACCTTCAGCCTTCAAGGGCAATAGTTAGTCCCATTCCTATCACTGTGGTTCAGTTTTCTCTTTTCTGGATCTTCATGTAAGTAGAATCATGTCATTGGTGGTATTTTATATTAGAAAGTAGTTTTTGAGGTTCATCCACAGAACTGGGCCCATACAAATGGATCCAATGACATTGGTTTGGGGATTGATTTCTAAATGCCCACTAGAACAGTAACACCCCAGGGAGAAAATGGCCTCTGGGTTCAAATCAGTGTCTTGTCCTCCAGCCTCCAGCCACCCTGAGTGGCCCCTCCTGGCCCATTCACCTCTCCATGCCTTTGTGTCCTGCTTCCTCCCACCTCAGACATCTTCTCTGCTCTCCTGGGACTTCTTGTCTTTCAACTGTCATCTGTGCAGCCTCCCAGACTCCAGCTACACGCCCCATAAGGCATCCTCAGCTTTCACTTCAAATGTATCTGGCACCACTCATTAGATTGCAGAATAGTAGAGAGCAGGGGCTAGGACCAGCTGTGCATCTCCAGCTACGAGCTACATAGATATGGATATAATGTTACACTGTGATAGGAGAAGAGGCAAAGGCCCATAGTCAAGCACCAGGTAGAGCCAGGGAAATCCTGCAGCAGTAGAAGGTAAAAGGGATTTCAGGAGCCAGGGTAATTAAGGACACCACAGAATCAACTAAGCAGGCTTATAGGGGATCATAGAAACTGAATGACAGTCACATGTTCTGTATGGGTCTGAGCTAGGTCCTCTGCATAGATGTTACGGCTGTGTAGCTGGGTGTTCTTGCGGAACTCTTAACAGTGGAAGTGGAGGGAGAGTGGTGTCTCTGAGTCTTTTGCCAGCTCTTGGGACCATTTTCTTCCTGTTGGGTTTCCTCATCAGGCTTGATCTGAGGGTTTGTGCCTTGCTATATTGTAACTTGTTACGCCATGTTTGGTTGATATCCCTGGGAAGCTTGCTCTTTTTTTTTGAAGGGAAACGAAGGAATGGATCTGGGGGAGATGGGAGATGGAATCGGGGGGGGGAGGGGGAGACGGGAAGAGTGGAGGGAGGTAAAATTACAGTCAGGATGTAATCTATGAAAGAAGAATAAGAGAAAGGGGGGGGGAAATGACACGTATGCAAAGCAAGCATGGTGGCACACACCTTTAATCCGAGCACTTGGAGGCAGAGGCAGCTGGATCTCTGAGAGTTCAGGGCCACCTGGTCTACAAAGTGAGTTCCAGAACAGTCAAAGCTGTTACACAGAGAAACCATGTCTCAAAGAACAAACGAACAAAAGACTGCGGTAGCTGGAGAGAGGGCTCAGTGGTCGAGAGCACTGGCTGTTCTGGCAGAGGACACAGGTTTGATTCCCAGCACACACATGGCAATTTATACCATCTTCAGAGTGTCCAGCCCTACCTTCTAGCTTCCGTGGACACTAGACATGCATGTAGTGCACATGAATACACACAAGCAAAGATACTCATACACATAAATAAAAATTAGCATGGCACGTGTGTGTGCAGCTGAGGATCATCTAAGTGGTAGGTACTTGAGTAGTATCTGAGCCACCCTGGATCAGGATCTTCAGGACCACAAAGTAAATAAACATCAGAACACAAATTTAAGAGTAACGATGGGAGAGAGACAGTGAGACATGGCTCGCTCAGTAAGTAAAAGTGCTTTCAGACAAGCCCGGTGACCTGAGTTCTATTCCTGGAGTCCATAGGACTCCAAAAGTTGTCCTCTGACCTCTGGTGTGCGTGCATGTGGGCGTGCGAATGCACATGCGTACGTGCGCACGCCCACACACACACACACACAATAATAATAATAAATAAATGTGTTAAAAATTTTTAATAAAATAACTGCATATGTATGTCAGGCCATTCTCTGAAGGTGACAAAAGAAGTCTAATTTCTGAGCGCAGATGAGAATCACAGCCCAGGACTTACGGCCAAAGACAAGCTGTGCAGCTCAGGGAGCCACAGGGAATCGGAGACCACTCAGGCAAAGTTCACCTCAGGAGGAGGTGAACGTCAAAGGTTTTCAAGGAGTCTGTGTGGAGCCCCGGGTTATATAATCAGAGGGTAATCTACAGAACGGCTTCGAGCATGATCCGTGCTGAATGAAGTCTCACAAAACCATCCTTCCCTCCTCTCTCTCTCCGTCTTGTTCATTCTTCTCTTCATCTTCTCTCGCTGCTTTCCTTCCCATCTCCCTCCGAATCTGAGTGCTCAGGGAGGAATTGAAGGCCTGTTGAATTGCCTTTTGTCTCTTTCTCTGGAGCGTCTCCCTATGCTGGCTGAAACCTATCCCTTTCTCCTTTTTTCCTCCCGGGCAGCTCATAGAAGCCATAGTCATGGACAGAAGAGCCAGGGAACAGCCCTAGCGTGGGGTATGCTTCCTTACCAGGCCCCAGACCACGGAAGCACTGGAGAAAGAATTCAGTCAGAGGTCAGGTTGCATACAGTAGACTCCCCAGAGGAGGCTGGCACTGAGTGGGGGGGGGGGGCACAGCTTGGAGAGCCTGTCCAAACAGGAAGCGTAGGAGACAGAGGCTGAGAAGCAGGGGAGAACATGGCTGGGGAGGGACCTGTTTCATCATGGAAGAGGACTTGGAGAATCCAATTATTTTACCCCCCACCCCCACCCCCACCCCACGGGCTCTGGGTCTGAATGAGGATCTGGAAACAGCTAGGGCTCTCCAGAGTGGACAGGAGGAGTTTGGCTGGTGAGCCTGTCTCACCCTGCAGATCTCTTCAGCTGCAGAGACACCTGGCAGAGCCTGAGGCAAAGGGAGGCTGACTTTCACAGCTGATGGCAACTGTAAAATGCAAGAGGTCTGCCCTGGCTCAGAGGGAGACTGGAGATGAAGCTGTGAGCGAGTCAACAGGAACAACAGTGAGGATGTCTGTCTCAGGATTAGCTAGCATTTTCTGTCCGAGTGACTCACCTGCAGCTCCCATCACATCTGCTGAGCCTCAGAGAGATTAAGACACCATCCCAGGGTGTCTTAGGAGGGGGACGGTGGTCCAATGGAGGTAGTATTCTTAGGAGGGGGAAGGTGGTCCAATGGATGTAGTATTTCGATGTCTAAATCCATCCTTTTCCCAAAGAACTGTGGTTGGCTTAAGGTGGGTGATCACATGATTGCCAGCGTCATGTTTTGAGAGAGTCAGCTCATGACTGAGATGTCTGTTGAAGGCCTCCAGGGCCCCAGGAATGCAGCTGTTTCCAGAACGCAACAATAAAAGAATCCACTGTCCAGAGCGCAGGACCAGGCTTCATCCTGTCTTCTCCACTGGTCACAGTGACCGCCGTGTCAGATCCTAAATCTCCCCAAATTTCCTTTAGCGTCTCCCTCTGTGGTGGCTTGAATGAGAATGTCCCCTCTGCCCCCTGCCACATGGTCTCATACCCCAGGTCAGGAGAGTTTGGAAGAGTTAGGAGGTATACAGCTGGAGGTGAGCTTTGAGGTTTCAAAAGCCCACACAGGGCCCAGTGTCTGTCTGTCTGTCTCTGTCTGTCTCTGTCTCTACCTCTGTCTCTGTCTGTTTCCTCTCTCTCTCTCTCTCTCTCTCTCTCTCTCTCTCTCTCTCTCTCTCTCTCTCTCTCTCTCTCTCTCTGTCCCTGCTGCCTATGGATGTAAAGCTCTCAGATACTGCACCAATACCATACCTGTCTGTCTGCTCCCTGCCATCATGATATCAGACTCACCGTCTGAAACTTAAGCCACCCCACCCCCATTAAATGTTTTCTTGTATGAGTTGCTTTGGCCAGGGTATCTGTCTCTTCACAGCAATACAACAGTAGCTGGGACACCCTCCCCGATGTGTCCAAGGAAATCAGAGGATGGGAAGCATGTGGCACATAGAAGCACCTGACTTCTCTTTGTTAAATTTATTTCAGAAGGTTGGGCCCTTTCAACCTTCATTCCCAATCGTTTCTAATCTTTTTCCTAGTTTACATCCTGTTCATGCAAAAGAGCCTGAGTCCAGAAGCTGTCTCTGAGCCTAGCCTATGCCTGGGCTCTGCTAGGCCTCGCCTCTGACTCTTTGTGTCCGACTCCCCCATCAAACCACAGTGTGGTGGGGTGACACCAGCCTTGGTGAGGTCTAAATCTGGAAGAAAGCAGAGAGCTATAAAAGAAAAGAGGCAAGATCTCGGTTCTAGGAGGTAGGGACTCTGCTGCCAGGGCAGAAGATGAGGGCCAGGTGTGGGGAAGGGCCACTATTAAAGCCAGACAGATAATGCTGACCCTGGTTCCCCTGGACAGAACTGATGGCTAACACTTGCGATGCTGTAGGCTACGCTATGAGCTCTTCCTGGCTTTTCTTTTCTTTTACATTTACTTGGCACAGGCATTTCTGTTGGTCCAGTTTACCAGATTTTCCAGGTCCATCTTTCTTACCAGATAAAGAAACTGAGGTACAGAGAAATTGAACAAAGCTCTGGACCTCTTCCAAAGCTGGCAGCAAAACCCCTCATAGTCACAGTTTGAAATCAGCCATTGTTTTAGTCAAGGTTCTCTAGAGTTACATTATGGGGTGTGCGTGCGTGCGTGCGTGTGTGTGTGTGTGTGTGTGTGTGATTGGAATGACTTAAAAGCTGCAGTCCAGCTAATCCAATAATGGCTAGCTGTGAATGGGAAGTCTGAGAATCTAGTATTTGCTGTCCCACAAGGTTGTGTGTCTCCGCTAATCTTCTACGTATGCTGGGATCCTGAAGAAGTAGGCTTCAGTGCCGGTGAAGGAATGGACGTCATAGCAAGGCAAGGGTGAGCAGGCAAAGAGCAAAATCTTCCTTTTTTTGTATGTGACTTCCAGCAGAAGATATGGCCTGAATTAAAGGCCGGTGTCTTCCACCCTTAAGATGGGGATCTGGCCTCCAGATCCAGACTAGAAGTGGATTCACCCACTTTAAAGCAAGCAGCAAATCTCTCACAGGTGTGTCCTCTGTTTTCTGGAGGTTGTAATTACTGACATACTCAAGTTGACAACCAAGGATAGCATGGAAGCATAGTAGCAGCATTTACACCATGGAAATTGGCGAATGTTACAAATGTTACAAAGCAGGGTTTTGTGGTTGAAACCTGCTGGTGCCCATGATTCGGGACTCAATCTTGACTTGTATGGGAGGAAAGGGGCTGTAGCCTTTGAAAACACCCCAGAGCCTCACATAAAAGGATAACAATTGGCATTCCCTCCTTTCGAAAATCAGCACACAGCCAGGCGTTGTGGCCCGCGCCTTCAGTCTTCATAGCGCGCCTCCTGCACCAGGTGAGGGCCTGGACACCTGGGAGTCGGGTACCCTGGCCAAGGTCAGGCAGGCAGGCAGTCGGGAGCCCTGATTTGTGGGGCGACATCAGAGGCTCACATTTGTTTCTTCTGTGGTGATTTTAATAAGCCACTTGCCAACACTCAAACTCGAGCCCACTTTGACTTATTTACTTTTCTTGGAGCTACTTTTTGAACAACTGCCTGGATGAGGATAGCGTGAGAAAAGGAACACCCATATCTGAATATCTGAGTCTATAAACCCAAGTAGTTCAAATAGAACCTGGCTCTGGGGTTGAAACCGTTTAAAGCCTGCCTCTGCTGTTTGCCAAGCGTGCCTTGAACAAATAACCCTCTCTCTCTCTCTCTCTCTCTCTCTCTCTCTCTCTCTCTCTCTCTCTCTCTCTCTCTCTCTCAGGTCTGCATGCACATGTATGGAAGGAGAATGTTGTTTCCTACCTGGGGTTAGACTGATAAAAAGAAAGTGATTTGTTTGGTGTGGGATCCAGCACACAATAAGCCCTAGCCAAAGGGAGGCCTGGGTGCATGCCTTCCCAGTGAGGTAGAGCATTGGGCATTGATCACCGAACACAGGGATAAGAACAGGGGAGTGGGTGCCAGCATCCCCGAGGGAGTCAGCAGGAATTCTTAAGGAGGTGACATTTGAATAAGATCTTTATCTTAATTTTTATTAGCACAAGGTAATGGGTTTTGTTGTGGCACTTTCATATATAGATATAATTTTATTTTATTCTTATCCCCCCACTACCCTACCACCCCTCCCCAATTTGCTGGCCTCTTCTTCCCTCTAAATAGTCCCCAATTCTCTTAAAGGGAAAATTAGTGTTTCCCAGACAGACAGGTGAAAGGACTTTTCCAGTGGAGAGAGAGGTGCATTTCCAAGGCATTAGAGGTAGGGTGAGAGTCTAAGTAGAGGAAGCGTCAGCACCCCTACAGGAGGTGTGATCACACCTTCACATTTGTGATTGCCTGTTTTCTCCTTGCAAATTAAACTGTATACCTTGGGGGGGGGGTGAGGTGGAGGGAGACCAGGATAGAATGTTTTCAGAGCCTTAGAAAACACAGGTAGACCAGATGACCTTTGAATCCTCAAGCCCTTCTGCTTCCTTTGAGACCCCGACTGACACACCATTCATAATCACACAGGTCCATCCAGCTATGTGGATGGTCACACTGTCCAAACATCACAAATGGATTCAGATTCCACCAACAGTTGGCTCAGCTTAGTCCTCCCTCCACACTTGGTCAGCAGCCTCTCTGGACCATGGGAGTGCCCTCTGCTGAGACACTGCCTCTTTTCACCTTGACAACCACAAAGTTGAAACCTGAGGAATAGGCCCATTCACTTAACATCTTTTGGGGGGATGGAAAAGGGTTGTTGTTTGGCATCTTTCATTTTCATTACAGGCTATTAAGACTCAGATCATATCACACCTGTGACTGTAGCCAAGCATTAGCGGGGCCGATGAGTACGCCTGTCTGTGCACTGATGGAACACGGTTGCCATCATCACGCACTCCTCACACTGCCTCCCATAGCAGGAACTGGTGGTCACACACACCAGGCCCTCTGCTCCCATCAGGGACCCCTCCATGGGGCCGAGGCACAGGAACCCCTCTTTAGCTCTTCATTGGCTCACACTATGAACCCAGAAGAACCACTGTACCCTAAGCCTTAGAATCTTCCTCTGCAAAATGGGAATCATGACTTGCTTCCCCATCTGTGGAAAGGGCTTGTTTGCTTCTTCCGTTTTTTCTTTTCTTTTTTTGGGGGGGGTGTTTACTTTTTTTGTTTTTACATCCCAATCAGAGTTTTGCCTCCCTTCCCCATCTTCCCAGTTCCTCCACCCTTCCTCACTCTGTCCACTCCTCCTCCCTGTTCTCTTCAGATGCAGAAAGACCCTCCCCCCCACCCACCCCCCGTTTATGGACATAAACCTGCCATGGCATGTCAAGTTGCAGTGAGACTAGGCACCTCCTCTTCTGTTAAGGCTGGATGAAGCAATGCAGTAGGAGCAATGGGTCCCCAGAGCAGGGAACACAGAGGCAGCCCCCGCTCTCACTGTTAGGAGCCTCACATGAAGACCATGTTAGACAACTGTAACACTTATGCAGAGGGCCCGGGTCAGTCTAGTACAGGCTCCCTGGGTAGCAGTTCAGTCTCTGTGACCCCTATGAGCCCAGGACAGCTGGTTCTGTGGGTTTTCTTGTGTTGCCCTTGACTCCTCTGGCCCCTACAATCCTTCCTCCCCCTCTTCCACAGCGTTCCCTAAGCCCCATCTAATGTTGGCTGTGAGCCTCTGCATGTGCTCTCATGGGTTGTAGGCTGAGGCCTCTCTGAGTATAGCACAATATCATTAGGAATCATCGGCTTTTTCTTTTCCTTTTTTCCATTTGTGTTTGGTTCTACCCGACGTCTCTGGGTCCCGGCCCTCAAGGGTGAGATCCCTCCCTCTCAAGATACTGGAGTTCCCTCTCTAGCTATGCCAGTCATTTGTCGGTTACTCCCACAATTCCTGTGCCGTCTTTACCGCAGCCTGCATCTTGTAGGCAGGACAAATTGTCGATGGAAGGGTTTGTGGCTGAGTTTCTCCATGTAACAGTTCTGGCTGTCCTGGAACTCGCTTCATAGACCAGGCTGGTCTTGAACTCACAGAGATCCGCCTGCCTCTGCCTCCGGAGTGCTGGGATTAAAGGTGTGCGCCACCACTGCCCGGCAGGAAGGGTTTTCTTAAAGAGCATCTATCTACCTGCTAGAGTGCGCTATCTCCCTATCTCTGAATGTGGTTGATACCCATGGCTAGAACACAGAAGAGAAAGGTTCAGAATGTGGGTAATGGGGGCACATCTGTAACTGTGTGTGTCCTTGTGCGGGTCACTTCACTGGCCAGAATCTCTTCTTTCCTTTCTAGAAAAGTGAAGTAACAGTGTATTCTTTCTAGGCTGCTTGTTGTGAGGGCCAAACGCTTCACGCAGTGCTCAGGAAAAGCCTGGAACTGTGTCATTGTCACCATTGGAACTGTGTCATTGTCACCATTGGCCATTCCCTTCAAGCATAGACAGTGGAAGAACAGGACGGATTGTGCCTGCTCCCTCCCTCCTGTGGGCAACTCCTCCTCCTCCTCCTGAGTTCCAGGGAAGGAATGGGCAGTGTCCACAGAGCCTGATCCATGTCACAGTGAGGCTTATAGACCCTCACCCTAAAGATGGAGTCAGGAAAAGATGCCTTAGCCACATACATGAGCCTCAGATGTCTCTTCATTCGCTTGTACAGTTGGCCCCCGTTTCTCAGTCCCTGTGTGGTCACCAAGACCAGCAGAGAACCTGTGTATGTCTGTTATTCGTGTCTAACAAAGTAGAAGTCTTGGCATCTCCCTGTAGCCCTGAGCCTCAGATTACTGTGGGAGCAAGAAGATAGCATTCAGGCTGAGCCACTGGACCAAACCACAGACACCAGCAGGCTTAACGACACGCCCTCCTTGTCTCCAAGGGTGGACACAGTCCTTGGGTGTCTCTCATTTGTCTCGAAGCTACTCCAGGCAGCTAGGCAACATTCATGAGCATGTCTTGGCCCCTTCCATGAGTTAGCATCGTCCTCACAATTGCCTGCAGCACCACCATCATTTTCCCCGCTCCATCGTATCTTTGTTGGTCACCTGCAGGGCTTCTGAGCATCTGCTATTTTACCACAGTGTATGATAGCTCTTTGGGGGAACTAAAGAATAAGCTAGAACTTAGGGGCTGATAGCAAACAAGGACACTCGCTACCTGAGTTTGATACACAGAACCCACATAGTAGAAGGAGAAAACAGACTCCCACAGTGTACGTGCAGACACGCACACACACAGGGTTGAGGGTGGCTATGTCATCTTTCTTGGCATGAAGACAGCTCTCCACATCCCCGCCACCCACCTCCTCGTCCAGAAGTTCCCATCTTGAGGGGCTCCACCTTCGTCAAGACACAAAACCATAAAGGACAGCTTCTCTGGAAACACGGCTTTGAGAATCTACAACAAATCTGACTCAAGGAAGCTTGGATGTGACTGTCTTACCTCTTGGGAAGAGAGAGTAAGAAGGAAAATAAGGAGGAAAACAGCACCAGTTCTCACCCAGCAAATCATCCCGCCCCACGCCACCTTCTCTTCCCACACTTGCCTTGTCGGGGTGATGTTCTTTCCTTCGTGAATATGCCCTGCTTTCTCTCAGCCCCACGTGGCCTCCTCTGCTTGGACACTACTCCGTTCCCATCCCATTCCCACCCCTCCATCAATCATATGACTCCTCTACCTTGTTTGGGACCTCAATGGCGCCCCAGGGAACCCTGAACATTTCCTGTCAGACACCGACATGGGCCTGGCTTCTTTCGTACCTGCGTCTTGCAAGAGATGTCTGTGTTCCTTGTGTCTGTGTGGTTTGCTCAAAGTGGTCACTTGCAGTAAACACACATTGCAGAAATTATGGGTGTGTTAGACTCACCCAAAAGATGGAAAGACAAGCTACCAAGCCCCTTAGCTGGGCCTGTCCAGCCCCCTCCATTCTCGCTTCCTTGGGTCCCAGGCAGTCCTATGCTCCATAATGTCACCCACAGCGGGCAGGGGTGGGCGGATGAAAGAGAAGTCGTTCGTTGGAGTGCACCTCAGCCAGAGAACACTTGGACCCCTTCTTTGGGATCCAGAGCACTCCCAAGTTTGTGATCTGCTCAGATGAGGGCACAGATGGCTGGACAGTGGGCAGATGGGCCAGGAGGGTAGGCAGCCTGTTGGGATGGAAATAGCATGAACTAGGCATCGAGAGGCCTAGGCGCAGAGCCTGTCTGTTCCCTGAGTCTGCTGCACGCATCATTCTGGGCTCTTTGGCTGTCAACAACAGAAACGCTTAGTAACCCAGGCGGCAAAGATACTTGTTAGAAGCCTTAGAACATGACACAGATGTGATGGGCCACTGAGCTCTGCTTCAGGGATCCTTCCTGTGACAAGGGGCAGGCAGGGCACTAGATGAGATGGTAGGTATCTCCTAACAAGAATTCAGGACACACCCTGTGTGACCTGTTACTTCTCTGTGCCTCAGTTTCTCCATCTGGATGTTCCCAAGCTGGCCTCTTTATCTTTACATAGGCCGTTTGCTTTTTGCTGAGGAAAATTCCTGGCCCTGGCCCTGGCCCTGGCCCTGGCCCTGGCCACAGGTGGCACCTTTCCCTGCTTGGATTCCTTGGGAATGAAGTTTGGGGGAGCTAGGTGGGCGAGACTGGTGTGCAGTCTCTACAGGGTACCGAACGTTTCCACCTGCATACTCTAAGACTAGTGACTCAAGGGCGTGGTGTGGCCAACCTGATTATTTCTTTTCCATCGAGCCAGCATATGCCGTCTCTGCATGCTAAACTTGCTGATAACAAACCTGGGTAGAGCTCTACATGCCCATCTTCTCTATGCTGAGAAGCTCCTAGCTGGATCCAGTCCGTTATCCCAGAGACCCCCAAAGCCACCAACCCTGTGTTTGAATGTTAATTAATGTGCTTATCAAATTAAAGGCTCGGGGGCTGGACTGGATGCCTGGGACGCATCAGGGGTGGAGGGGAAAGGGATGCTCCCACATCACTGAAATGGATGGGGGGTGGGGTCCACAAACAGCTTAAGTCGCAGGGGGAATGTGAGCTGGGTGCTGTAGTGCCTGGAGGCCTTGATTCTTCCCTTGAAATTAGGAAGCACTCCACGAAAGAGGTGATGTCTGAGAGGAGATACAGAGGGGTCCCGTTTGGTAAACAGAAATAGGATCTTGGGGAGAAACTGACCTTGGGGAGAGTTTTGTGGTGACAGAGAGGCACCCTGGGAGGGCTGAGGGCAGGCAGGAAGTCCGTGGTAGACGGCAAGTCTATCTGGACTGCCCCCAGCTTCACACAGTCCCTCCCAGCTAAGATTCCTCCTCCCATCTCCCCCAAATCACCTAGGTCGAGTGCCTGCTCAGGGTCCTGTCCTGCCACACCTGTCTGTGACCCTTCTCGTCTCTTCGTGAATACTGCACAGAGCTAGCATCTGTTCCTGGATGCCCTCAGCAGTGCCCGCCCCCTACTCCTAAGCAAAGCAGTGCCCACCACGCACCTCCCCCGTTGCCCTTGCTACAGCTTCCTCCAACTCATGGCAGCTATTTCTGCCAGCACCACCAGCCATGGGCTCCTAAAAGTCAAGTAGGTGGTCCAGGCTGTCACCACAGGGTGACTTTATGTCCTTGGACACAAAGAGACAGTTATAGGTAGTGGCAATGATATCTGTGCTGCAAGGAGCTTGGGATGCGACTACTTTATTTACAGATGAGGACTCAGGCTGCAGGAAAGGGATGACCCAAAGCCATAAGCTTAGGAGGGAGGGGGGATCATAATAGTGCGGGATCATAGTAACACCATTTACAAAAATCAGAAGGCAGAGTCAGTCTACATGTCCCCCAGCTGATGAGTGGACAAATGCAATGTAGTCTGTCCGCACAGAAATCGCCCACCCATAAAAATAAATAAACAAATAAATAAATAAATAAATAAGCAAGCGCCGACTGGTTACGGCTACGAGCTTGAGTGAACCCTGAATGAAAGAAACCAGACGTAAAAGTCTCCATGCATGATTCTGCTCCCATGGAATATCCAGAACTGGCCATAGAAACAGGAATAAAATCAGAGGCTGCCAGGGGCTTGGAGGACGGAAGATGGAGTGTGGCTCATTAATGGGTATATGGGGAGGTATAGACGTGTTATAACTAGATAATGGTGGTACTAGATGTCATAAGTGCATTCAGAGCACAGTGACGGGCTCCATCCAGGCCTGGTACACACCACAGTCCCAACATTAAGGAGGCAGAGGAAGGCAGATCGGGAGTTCAAAGCCAGCCTGAGCTGCTAACTACAATGTCTCAATACATAAGTAAATAAATAAACAGTAGATTTTTTTTTTTTTTTACTGTGTAGACTTTGCGACCAGATGCTGCCCGCTAAATCCAATGTCCTGTGCTGCTAGCGTCCACCTCCCTGCTGCTTGCAGACCTCCCAAACTCGTGCTGGCACTGGGAGGCTCATGGCGCCCCTTAGTACAGGGAAGCCATACAGCCAAGAGCGAGAAGGCCCCCCACCCAAGAGGCAGGGCTCATGGCTTCCGTCAGTGCCTCTGCTGAAGATTAAGCCTCATCTGATTTCCCGCTCCTCTGACCAGCCTTCTTCCAGTTGGTGCCCCTAATGTAACCCTGCATTGCCCAAGTCCTTACTCGGGCAACCCATCATCTACCAGAAATACTCTTTAAGAAGTAGCTCACGCGTCCCCTTTGGAGGACACTTCCTCCTCCCCAGACGTGAGTGGAGCTCTCCCCTTAAAGGAGATGCCATCTCACAATCGTGTTGGCACCTCCAGCTCATTGACCGGATGAGAAGGTGCTGGCTTGCCCAGCTCTCTGTTGCCGGGACTGCCATAAGCCTTAGTCCCGGGAGGCGCTTGGCCAACGCAAGCTAAAGATACCCATCATCTCTGAGGCTCTCTGCTTCTAAGAGCAGCAGTGGGAAGCCATCGAGTGCGTTGCTGCCTGTTAACACCGGAGAGTTTTAGCCAATGTTGCCCAGGTGATGGAAGTGGAGGAGGAGAGGGTTGCCCACAGCAATCCCTTCCAAGCTGCTATTCCCGCTCCTGCTGGGCAAAGAGAAGGGTAATATCCAGAGGCAGGCTTCTCTGTGCCGTGCGTGTGTGTGAATGGACCGTCTTTTTTTTTTTTTTTTTTTTTTTTTTGGAAGTCTGGTCAAACCCCTGACACAGCCTAGGCACGCGGCTCCGAGAAGAAGCGGGCGGGGCTGGGGTCCGCCATAGGGCAGATCCACATCTTGCTCCATTTCCCTCGCGGTGTGGGACGCTACTCTCCCTGCCCTCCTGATTACGAAATTAGTCATTTTCTAGGAAGCTTATTTATAGAAGTCCACTGCACACATGCAACGCCGAGCTATTCTGAATGTGGCTGGGGTGTGAAAGCAGGTGTGAATGACATGTGGGTCCCCTTCCAGATACCTTGGTTGCCTTTCTGCCCCACATCATGGGCCTCTGTCTTGGGGTATCCTCCACCTGGGCGGGGACGCTCTTATAGTAAAGCAAGTTCAGGACTGAGAGTCTGTTCGCAAACTCAATCCCGATGGCCCCCCACTTTTGCATTCAACCTGCTTCCCCCTCCTCTGTGGAATGGAAAGTCTTCTCAAGATCCACGATTCCCTCACCGATGCTGAGGACGGTTCCAGGTGGCTTAACATAGCCACCCATAAAGTGGCTCAGATGGTGGCTGCGTTAGGTAGCTGGTATTTTCAGAAGCACGTTGCAACGGCGCTCGCTTATTCTACGACCCTTTATCTATTGCATCTCGTGCTGCGAGCCGGGCACTGGGCTGGGCTTTGACGACGCCAGCTAAGTAAAATCAAAGGCGTGGCCATTGTCCTTTTGCAGCCCGCACCCTAATGGCTGGCAGTGATGTTGGCCCAGCAGCAGCATCAAGTAAAACGGACTTCCCAACTGTGTCGAGCGAGGAATACAAAGTCCCCAGCTAGTAGAGGTGATTGCACTATCCAAGTGGAGAAATGTGAGTGCAGGGACATGTGAAGGCAGGAGCCTGTACAACGCGAGCAGAGTAGCGGTCGAGGGCAGGCGAGGCAGGAGGCAATGCTGAGGGAGAAACAATCTAGTTAACTGCACTGAAGGATGCTTGTCTTTGTTCTTAGTGAAATGGGATGCGGTGGGAGTCGTTTCCAAGGAAGGTTTATGTGGTGGATTTGAATTTTGAAGAGCTGGTGCTAACTCAAGGCTGCCCCATCCTGTGCGCAAGCTGAGGACCTATGCGAGGGATAGACTTCGGCGCTCTGGTGGGGAGTCTGAACAGATGCCCAAGACCATTAGCTAAAGAGCACACTTACAGGCAGGGATGCCTTGAAGTAGGATCCCTCTGTCCCCGAGGCATCTAGTCTCTAGAACTTGGGATTTTCAAAGATTCTGCCGGTTAGATTGAGCGGGAAAAATAAAACAAGATGATGCAATTTGAGAATAGAAAATACCAGAGTGGGGAGAGTCAGGCTTATCCTGGCCTTGACTGCCTTATTACTGACTTTGTATTGGTCCTAAAACCAGGGTGTAGGACGAGAGGTCACGTTGCAGGACTGGTGGGAAGAGAGGCTGCTGACCTTCTGGACTTCTGAGAGATTGTGCTAGTGAGCCATCATTAAAGGTAGTCAGCTGCCTGTTCTACTGGCTAAACGAAGATGTTGGGGCCTAGTGAGACAACCATGGCTACCTCACAGTCAAAATGGGAGTGATCTCGTCAAGAGACTTGACACAGGAAGGAAGCAGCTTTTGAGTCCTCTGCAAGCCTTCTCTCAGGGCATGGCCACAGCTGTGGTTCAACCACAGAAGCACAGATCCCAGACTCCAGAATTTTGCACAGTAAGTGTGAAGGAATAATTCTCTGACAGGCACAGCCCCGTCCAATCCACAGCTTCCAGGGCACCAGAGCCATTGGGGCACACGCCTGCATTGCAGGCCATTGCCAGAGCGGAGGGCCCTGTGAGCACCTTGGCGTCTGCCTTCCAGATTTGTCCAGTCTGAAGATGCTTTCTGGGATCACATTGATTTCCAGCAAGCTCTTTCAAGTCCATGTTGTGAATAAAGAGAACTAGACCCCAGGGTAGTCTACTAGGTATCCTGATGGGCTAGAAGAGGGTTTCCTGGGAGTTGTGTAGATGGCCTGGTGGTCCAGAGCATTCATCCTGCTTCCAGAAGCCAGGCTTAGGTTCTCGGCACCCCCAAGGTGATTCGCAGTCACCCGTAACCCCAGGTCCTCTCTATATACACCAACACGCACATATTTACACCACCATTGCCGCCGTCACCATCATCATCATCACTAACAAAGGAATTCGGAGACAGAATGGCACAGCAGTAAGAGCATTAGCCTGGAGTTCTCCAGTGTAACTTCAAACCCAGCTTCTCTTTGATGAGACCTTGGACAAGCCACATAAACCTCCTAAGCCTTGTTTGACGAGCCCTGTTGCATGGGGTGGTGGTGAGAACTCTGTTTCAGAGTCTCTAGAAGGTGAGCCAGTCTTTTGCGGTGTGGAGGAGGCTGGTGGTGGGTATTGATGGTGATGAGTACGTTGGTGATGATATATGGAAGATACCTACAAAACACCGCCTCTCTGTGACCTAATGCCCTTTCCCTTGCGCCCCCCCCATGAGGTGGAGCTAATCAAAGGAATGCTGAAGAAGACCATCTTTTCTGGAGGCTGGGACTCTTGGTCATGAACCACCAGCATCCCCTGACAATGTCTCTCCCACTGCAGGTGTGAGAGAGAGAACTAGGCTGCTGATGAGTCCGAGGGAGGGGCCCTGGACATGTGCTGCAGTGAGAGGCTGTCGGGTAAGTGACCTCAGCACTCCTATGACCCAAGAACTCAGGACGGAGAAAGACGGCACCAGCTGGCACAGAACCAGACGTCTGCTTGCCTGTGAACTTGCTGTTCCGAGGTCTCTGTCTAGTTGGGGATCTGTTTCTCAAATTCTTGGTGTCTTTCTGTCCTAGGGTAGTTTAGGGCAGTGTCTGTCTCCTCTGGGAGGAAGAGCAGACGTCTGAGGGTGTACTCAGAGGTAGAGGGGAAGGAGACAGTAGACAAGGGAGTTTAGCCTGGAGAGTGGAGGAGATCTAAGCCCGGTCTGAGGGGAGGGTAGCCGAGCAGTGCACAGAGCTGCCTGCCAGTCTTACAGAGAAGCCTGGCTGAGAGTCAGAACCTGCGGCTGGATTCCAGGTGACCACAGATGTGGGAGTCTGCCTGCCTGAACCCCTGCCATGGCTGTCACCATGGAGATGACCAGGGCAGTGTGCACACAGAGTAGCAGCATGGCCCTCCAGGTGGAGACCATATTCCTGGTCAAGGTAAACTGCATTCAGAGGAACAGAGAGGAGGAGACAGTGGAAGGGGTTTATTTTCTTTGCATGCTTTAATTATTTTTTTCTTATAACAAATGTCCGTTGCAGTAATATTACAAAATAATGGCAAGTAGAACATCTGAGACTCCGCCGTACCTTTGTAGCATAGCCTGCATATTCATATCCTCCGCCCAAATGTTTGTTTTAAAAAATAGCCTTTTGGATTCTAACTTTGGAGCCTCAAACCCGTGCTGTCTCAGAAACCCCGAGATCGTGCTAGGTAAGAAGCTTCAAGATGCAGTTTCCATGTGACGTTTAAGATTGGCATTGACAACAAATAGATGTGACCCTGAAGCCGTGACTTCAAAACAGGGCAATCGCAGCATCCACTGCCCACCCTTCCCCATCTCCCTGGCTCCTCCAGCAGCCTGAGCCGATGGTGCAGTCCTCCCTTATCCAGTAGAGGCACCATCGCACACCACGAGGCCCTGGCTTTGCTGGTGGAGGATGGATGCAATTCCTGGGAGGCATCCTGGCAGGGACCAGAAGGAGCTAGTTGAAAAGAAAGAATTATCTGACGGCTACAGAAGCTGAGTATACGAAGGGCCGTGGTATGCTGGGGACAACAGATCTACCCTGCTTCTTTTAAGAAGATAACATAAGCCCGACACATAGACATGAAAGAGGTCTGGGCCCACGGGATGAAGAACTTACTTCCTGACTCTCAGCGTGGTCCAGTCATAGAACTGATGATTCCAGAGGAGGGAAATGAGTGTTCCATCACTGCAGGCATTCAAGTGTTGGGAGATAAGCAATGGGGAGGAAATTTCCACAGTGGGTGGGAGGTCTCAGTGACATCAAACTCTCTTTCAACTATTAAATACTTCTGTGATTCAAATATGAGTCATAGAACTTGGAGATGATTCTACAGTCAGAGATGGCCCCACTGGCTAGAAAATGTCCCCAGAAAGTAGGACATAATGTATAGGAATCCAAGGAGGATCATGGTGTGGAGGAAAGAGCATGGGGCTTGGCGTTTGAGTCTGCCTGTGCTATTTCCAGGCTGTATGTTTATGGGCAAGTCATTTAACCTTGCTGGACCCACCCCAAGTCCGTCATCTGAAAATGGAAATAATAGCAGCATGAATATTCATCTTCACAAAGGTCCTGGGGAAGTAAATGTAACCACTCATTTGTTCAGCAAGTCCACTTACTGAGTAGCTACCATGTCTCAGATACTGTACTGGGTGCCGGGGATACAGTGGTAGATGGAACATAGTCCCTGCCTTAATGAAGGTTCACAGACAAGTTACAAAGTCACAGCAGAGAGGTTACAGTAAGAAGCACAATGTGTTTAATTCTAACTCTCCTCCCCCAGAGCCAGCAAACAGTGTCGGATGGAAGAGATTAGTCATCTCCATTGAAGCTGGCACGTTGCCTGCCTTATGCAATACTCAGGAAGTTGGTATCATTTGCTGCCCCAATCTCACAGATGACAGGACCAAGGCCCAGGGAAGTTGGGCTTCCTTCCCAAATTCCCTTAGCTAGATGATGTTTGGCAAGGGAAGGCCCAATCCAGCCATTCCTGAGCCCGAGTCCTCACCCCTACCCTGTTTGTTCTTACCTCTGCTGTCTCCATAGAGTCAGTGTTGTCTGTGCAGAGAAAGAGTGAAGGTGTGTTTGTCCCCAGAGAGGAGCCAGGCAACGTCACTGTGCCTGTCTCTTCCTGTGCCCTACTTTTTCTAGAAAGCCCTGTCTACCAAAGGCCAGGAAGGTATGTGCCCGCTAGATACCCATGATGTCTGGTATTGTATGATATGGTATGGTAATACCATATCATATCGTATGGAATGGTATCAGATATGGTATTGTAATAATTATGTATCTTCTTGTTAGCATGAGCTCTTTAGGGCAAGCCCCTCGGTCTCACTTCTGTGTCCTCCATCCTCCATGCCCACCGTCTATTGAGCCATGAATTCATTTATTCACGGTTAACTGAGCATCTGCATGTGGCTGACACTGCAGTAGGTTCAGGAGATCCAATAGAAAACTAAACTGAGAAAGTGCCTACTCCACAGGACTACATTGTGTATCAAGAGTGGGGTCGCAAGGCAGAGAGATGGCTCACCTCATAAGAGCACAGGGGCTGTTCTTCCGGAAGGTCCTGGTTCCGTTCTCAGCACCCACAAATCATCTGTAGCTCCGTTTGCTCCATGAACACCTCATGTATGCAGTGCATAGACATAGTTGCAAACCAACTCCCACACACATTGGACACGTTATTTAAAGGGGAAAAGTGGGGGCCTTGGGTCTTTAGGCCTGGCTCACTCACTAATCGGTGAGATGCTAATTTCGCCTCCCTGGATCTGCTGTCTGTAAGGGGTCAAGATTAGTCTTCAGTGCTATACAGAGTGGTCGGACGGCTCAGGGAAGTAATGGAGAGCTGGAAGTGGAGCTTAGCGCACGGTAGTGCTGCGTACGTATCACCGCAGAGGGAAGAGAGGCAACCTACAAGGAGGGGGCGTCATTTGGCAAGCCGTGGGAAAAGATGAAAGCGGGAGGCGGTGGGGAAGGACTGCAAGGTAGTTTAGCCTTGTGACACCCTGTGTGGGCCTGAGCCCGGAGTGGAGCAGATTGTCACAAAGGCTGGCCATCCATATCTGCTGACCTAAATGGAAACTTGGACACAAGACAAATGGATGTATAGACGCCAAGAGCGCTGGGGTGCTGGGCCTCTAGAAGAGCCCACAGACACTGTGAGCAGTTGCATAATGATAATAATAACAACGGTATAAGGATACAGCCCTAAGTAGTTTCTCTCCCTCCCTACTGTCTTCCCTACTGGGTAAGACACGGGCAGAGCGAGGGCCCCGCCGGCCAGGATGACTCATCCATTCCCACACACACTTCAGAGTGGAGTGGCACGGCCAACACTCAGAGCCTTGGTCACCCAGACCCCGAGGCAGCGTCAGGCAGGTCATACAGACCTCTTAGACAACGCTTCCTGGGGTGAAGATGTCTGGAGACATCCCCAGCAACCCAGGAAGCCCACAGCTGCCTTCAGAGCGGGCAGGCTGCTCACACCCCTCCAGGGTACTCACACGCCTGTGCACACACTGGTGTTTGCTCTCATTTGACACAGCCTCGTGCTCACGCACACACATGCACATGCCCACGCAGTCCCTCGCGCACGTGGCGGGCCTAAGACTCACAGGGCTTTGTGGGGGTGGACGAGCACCTCCAGAGGACACACACCTGCGTGTCTTCTTCCTCTTGCGCGCTCAGCTCTGCAGCCCCGTGGGCTCCCTGGCAACTAAAGGACACACTGGCTCTCTTACTGCCTTCAGGCCTCTCCTGGGACTGCACCCTGAGCTCAGGCACGCGCACAGAGATGAGAAGCCCGCTCCTCCCTTCCCTCTGCATTTCCTGTCCTTTCCTGGGTTTCAGTCATCTTGGTTTTAGGAGCCAATGGTAGGCGCTTGGTGTAGAGCTGGCTGCTTTCTCTGTACTCCATGCATTTGCAGATTCTTTTATGTCCCCTAAGGTACACATTCCTTTTCCCATGATCATTTTTTCCGCTTCCACTTCCCTTGCTTGCTCACCGTACTTCCGTTGCACTCATCCGAACACATGGGTACGTTCAAAACCACACTCCCTGCTCTTCGGTGTGTAGGTGGTGTTCACATTTGCATGGGAGCAAACAACACTGCCGATCTTGGGGCCTCTGTTACTTCCCCTGGCTAGCACTGGGTATGCTGGCAAACCTAAGATTTGCAGGAACTGAGGCCGGGTCACAAGCGAGGCCTGTAGTAGTATACCACCTCCTGTTCAGTGTTGTGCTGCAAGAACCCTTGCATGTATGCATGTAAGCACTCCAGTCTGTACATGCATGTAAGCACACCAGTCTGTACATGCATGTAAGCACACCAGTCTGTACATGCATGTAAGCACACCAGTCTGTACATGCATGTGAGCACACCAGTGTGTACATGCATGTGAGCACACCAGTGTGTACATGTATGTGAGCACACCAGTCTGTACATGCATGTGAGCACACCAGTGTGTACATGCATGTGAGCACTCCAGTGTGTACATGCATGTGAGCACTCCAG
Organism: Cricetiscus sungorus; assembly: GCA_030556225.1. Lineage (NCBI taxonomy): Eukaryota > Metazoa > Chordata > Mammalia > Rodentia > Cricetidae > Cricetiscus > Cricetiscus sungorus. The sequence goes on from JANBXA010000732.1 coordinate 6,454,550, forward strand.
TGTGTACATGCATGTGAGCACACCAGTGTGTACATGCATGTGAGCACACCAGTGTGTACATGCATGTGAGCACACCAGTGTGTACATGCATGTAAGCACTCCAGTCCATGTAACCAGTCACGGTCCACAGCTCACCCAAATCAGTGCCCTCAGAAAGACGCTCCTGAAGGAAGAACCTTGCAGGCATGGTGAAAGGGAATTCTGAAGTTGTCATTATTACAATCCTGCTCGAGAAGAGGGCATGGACATCAGTTAGGTTGATGGGCACCTCTCCCGGGCCTTGTGAATTACTGTTCTATAAGAAATGTGTGGCCATTCTGGGCTGTGGGGGCACACACCTTTAATCCCACCACTCAGGAGGCAGAAGCAGGTGAGTCTCTGTGAGTTTGAGGCCAGCCTGGTCTACAAGAGCTAGTTCCCAGAGCAGCTAGGCCCACATGGAGGAAAACCTGTCTCCAAAGCAAACAAATAAACAAATAATGGTGTGGTCAAATGAGAGGAAACGCGATTCCCCTTGTCTAGGAATGCCTTGAGACCAGAGTACTCCAGAAGCCCATTATAGCTGACTAGTGTCATGCTAGTCCTAGCTACCCTGAAAGTTAAAATGTATGACATTCAGCTGGGAGCATGCTTCATCTCTGCCACTAACTGTACTATGGCCTTGGGTAAATCATCTGTTTTAACCTCAAAATTCTATTCTCTAAACTATAGATAGTGATGTAAGATCTTCACAGAGGTCCTGATAATGAGTTAATAGATTAAAAGTGTTTATTGCACGGTGCTTAGTCAATGGTAGCTGTTAATGATGGTGGCCATTCCATAATACAGAATATAAACAGAAAGATTCTTGCAATTTTATGAGCCTGCTCCAGGGGTTCGATGTCAAGTTCTGGCCAGTCCTTCAGCAGTGCCAGCTTTTAGCTCTCTTATGAGTCTCCACCACAGTCCTGAGATCTCACAGAGTCAACACAACATCAGACAGGAGTTGTCTAGTTGCAAAATCAGGTAGGAGAGGGGCCATTTTCCTTCACTGAGATGGACATGCTGTGATATTGCAGGGAAGTGCCTGGATGTGCAGAGACACTGGGAAGAGATCTCTAGAGCTGCCCCACAAAGCTCGATGCCAAAACCCACTGAGATAGATGAGACCCCATCACGTTCCCAACACATGTGGGGCAGATGTATTCCAGTGTCAAGACACCCTAACTCTCAAAATACCCTTTATAACCTTCTTAGAATGTGTCCTTTCAACAGCACCCTCTAGTCCAGCTCATTCGTTCTTCTCGGATCTCAGTGTCTGTTTTTAATTAGCTATCATTTCCTTATACGCTGGCTGTCTCACAACTCAGCGGCTTCAGACAAGAACCATCTTACCTACAGGGTCAGGCAGGATGCTCTTCTCTTCCGTGTCAGCTGAGGGCGCCCACCACCAGGCTGCATTCACCTGCTTCGGGCCCGGGGAAACAACGTCCATGCCAACATGGTGCCTCAGTCTCTGCCACGTGGCTTTGCTCTCTCTTGAGTTGGCCTGGCCTACCTCACAGCATCATGGTCATGAGTACGTTAGACCTCTCATAGCAGCTGATGTCTGACAGTCTAAGAGGGTGGAAACAGAAGCTTCAGGTTTCCTGAGCCTCAGAAAGGAAACTATAGCATTATTTTGATGTATTGATCAAAGCGAGCCACAGTCTCAGCCCATATTCAAGTAGAGGAAGGAACATGGCACCTCTTGATGGGATGCATACGGGAATCTACACTGGCCTAATCTACCACAATATCCTTTATCAGCTTCTCTGTTCCTCTTACATCTATTCCTTTCTCCTATTTCATGCCCCGGTGGTTTCCCAAACCTTTCCTGATCTCAGCTATATACCTGTGCAAATCTTAAATCTTTGACTCTTCCCCATACTTGCAAAGAGTGTGTCTGTGTGCAGGCTCATTCCAACATTTGTAAGGCCACTGTGTGCTGTATCAGAGCAGTTTAGTGTTGGAAATAGAGCTAATAAAGTTTTATAGGAAGTACGTCCTGTCCATCACCATGGACAAGTACTCGTCTATAAGGAGGTATAGAATTGTGACTCCTTGGCATTCTGCATCAAGATACAAGGTCTAGAGAAAGCCATACTGGCCTAGCTGGCTACTGCAAGGATGCTAGCATGCACTTATGAGCATGGGAACTCTGGCCCACACATCTGGTCTCCAAACATACCTTCTGCAAACCAGAAATACCCAGCAGTGTGTTGCACGACAGACAACAAGAAAATAAGACCAGCATGCTGAACAACCAGGTTCAGGCCAGTATGTGCAGAGAACCTTTTGATTTGTGTATAAATTGGAAAACCTCCTTTGGATCCATCTATTTCTCACCTCTGAGAAAAAAATGCCTTGCAAAATAATAGAGATGAGCCCTTCAAACGTAAGTCCAGACCAAGAGCTATTTTCCTGGTGTAATGACAGTGCCGAACGTATGTGCCCGGTGTTGGGCAACTCTCATGGCTAGACTAGGACGAGCCCCCACACCATTCCAGCCCTCAGGTCACTGCCATGCACTGGGAAATGGGGAAATCAGTTTCCACCTAGCAGCTATGAGGCCACAGTGAGCTGCTTCATGCACGGAGTTCGTAAGCTTGTCTGTTCATTTTCTAATTGTTGGATTCAGGCCTGGATATGAATGTGAGCTCTTTTAAAGCTTGGGATCCTGCACAAATCATTTCACAACTCTTAAGTGTCTGTCTGTCAGCCCCTCTCAGGCTGTAACTGCTGTGACTGTTAAGAAAGATTGTCTTTTTGCCAAATTCCAGTCATCTGTCACCACGCTAATACAGACCATTTCTGGGCCAGCAAGATAGATTGTCAGATAAAGGTGCCTGCTGCCAAATCTCATGACCTAAATTCAATCCCTGGGAACTACATAGTAGAAAGAGAGACGCATTCCGCAAGGTGGTGTCCTCTGACTTCAATACACATACCATGACAAACGTACACTCAAAAAAAAGTAATTAATTAAAAACATTACTTTTTAATAAATTTTTTTCACTCATGGCTATTTTTATTGGGTAAGCATTCATTCTTATAACCCAGATGTCGAGGCAGCTAAAGGCTTACCTACAGAGTTTTCTTTATTGTGAGTTGCTTCATCTAACAGAAAGTAAGCACGCAGGCTCTAAAGTCATAGAATCAGTACTTCTCAGTTGTTGGTATCATTTGGGAAAGTTGAGAAAATGCCACCCTGCAGAGGAAATCTGGTGGTGGGTTTTGGGATTTGAAATCCTGAGACATCAGTTCCCTCTCTCTGCTCCGTGCTTTGGGGTTGAGGCTGTCATCTTTGAGTTTCCTACTTTAGCTATCCTATCTATCACTTGTTTCCTGTAAAAACATCGTTTTTAAAAGGCCATTTCTGCATCACAAACAAGGCTGTTTGGGAATGCACTTCTTAGGTCTACCCGGTGCAGTTCCACCCTCTGCCAAAATGAACAGCCCACACCCAGCATCAAGGCCCGCCGTAGCCATGCCCAGCCTCTCAGACCTACCATGATGCAGTATGGGTCCAGGCCGTAGAGGGAGTCTGCTGTCTCAGAAAGGAATAAAGCTGCTCGTGTTGGGCAAATTCTGTTAGACAAGTTACCAAAAGCTTCATAGCTTAAAATGTTTGTTATCTTGCTGTGTTTTTAATTCAGGAGCCCAGGGGATGATTTAAAGGGCTTAGGATTCTAACCCAGCCTCTCGGAACATCTTAAAATGCTGGCCATTGTACAAAAATCTCAAAAAGGAACCAAGGCTGAACATCTACTTCATCTAAGTTCACCCGCAGGCTGTTAGCACGCCTCATATCCCTACAGTCTGCTGGGCTCTGTCCCTGTCCACGCAGACCTCTCCATAGCTACCCACTCAGGAAGCTGGGTCCCCCGCCACTGTGAGTGACTCCAGCAAGTGAGCCGTGCAGGAGGGGGCACTCAGATGAGGTCACAATCTCTTCAGACCTAATCTTAGAAGTCATATGCCTTCACTTCTGCTGTATGCTTTTGGCCACAGAGCCTACCAACGTTACCGTGAGGGAGAGACTGCACAAGGTTATGAATAGCAGGGGGCAGGGTCATTGAGGGCCACCTTGGGGGATATCTACCATAACGCTTAAAAGTTGAATAATTAAATTCGAAAAGCTTTTAATAAAGTTCAATATAGCTGTCACCCTCCATCCAGCTCCATTTTCAACACACTAGGCTGTTTCAGCCTGCTTCCTTATTTCCATCTTCAGTGTTCAACTTGCAAGCGAAGTTCTATATAGTTGTATACACGGGCTAGTGTGTTGCTGATCTTAACATTTTAATATAAAGTGTTCATCTTTTAAAATAGTTAAGTCCTCATTATCCGAAGAGACCTAGTCTTAGGATGTGCCAATGAGCTGTTGGGGGAGGGGGTCCCACTTACAGAAAGAGAAAACCCTGAAAAGGACATCAAAATGAATCCAGCGCCTTTCTCGGCATGGCCGGACCACAAAAGACTGGGTTTTGTTTTCTTTATTCTTTTATGGAAAGGTGGTCTCCACACTTCCTAATAGCATTTCCACACAAAAGGATTGAGCATTCCAAGACGCTGGTCAAACAGTAGTGGTGGGTGGCTACCCCTGCTTGCTCTATTGGCAGACCCCAAACCTGGTACTGACCCAGACCCACAAATCCTAATGGGAGCTGATTAATCCTGTGGGGACCTCTGTTTCTCTCTGCTGTGACCTTCTATACATAGGTGTTTTAACGTTCATTCTTGTTTCTGCCCTTGCTGAATGATGTCAGTATTTAGTGTTCTTTATTTTTAACTGTGCATATTGTGGAGATGGCTCTTGACTTATAATGGTTGGAATTAAAAGGGTTTTTGTTTGTTTGGGTTTTTTTTTTGTTTTTTTTTATTGTTGTTTGGTTTTGTTTTTGTGTTTTTACTCAAAGGTGAAGGTGAGGCAGTAGAAACAGAACTTCGAATTTTGATCTTCTCCCATGCTAACAACATAAAGTGTAAATCTCCATCAGGATGCTGGGCAGCAACAGTGAACAAAGGCTTCTAGTCAGTCAGATCACCAGGATGGATAACTGAGCTTTTGCCCTATTGCTAAGCTTGCTATCCGTGGGTTAGGTGGGATAAATGCATGTCTACTTAGGATATTTTCAATTTGCAGTGAGTTTCTCGGGCAGTAACTCCATCTAAGTCAAGCGCTCACACTTGGTGCTGGACCTCAGTCTGGGTACTCAGTACTGTAAGTGAGTCTGAGCTACCCCATGGCGCCATGTGTGCTTGGCGTTTTGTTCCTAATGAATGCAAATGCTCTCTTTACATCCCCGAACATTAGCCTTTCTCTTCCCCTGAAAATGGGCGTGCAGCTCCATCTCCTTCCATCAGGAACACAGGAGAACAGCAAGGGCTAACTTACTCTTCCCTCGGCACCATGGGGAATTCCAGCTCAGGGTCACCAGACAAGAGGAATTCTCAGTTGACATTGCCTCCATCAGATCACCTTGTAGGCACGCCTGAAGGGCACCCAGCCCACTGTGGGTGGTACCACCCTGAGGCAGGTGGTCCTGGCTGCGTAAGAAAGCAAAGTGAGGAAGCCGTGGAAGCAAGCCAAGAGAAGAAGCAATAAACCCCGGGGCCTTGGTGGCGCACACCTTTAATCCCAGCACTGGGGGGGCAGAGGCAAGTGGATCTCTGTGAGTTCGAGGCCAGCCTGGTCTGAGTTCCAGGACAGGCTCCATCAGGATACCCTCATAGAGCATGCTAGACATTTCCTGTTGGCCATGGCCAGGACTTTTGTTCTTTATCCTGAGATCAAGGAGAAGGCACTGAATTAAGCAGCTGGTTCAGGATCCCGTTTTAAGCGGAAGGGTCTTAAAAGCTGGACAGGCCCCTAAAGACCTGCTCTTTACATTCATGGAAGGCCTGGCGAGGCGATGGAATGGCGGGTCACAAGCCTGACACAGAGCCCTTCCACCTGGGGAACATGGAGAGTGGGTCTCTTGGGCCACCAGCAGGCCATCTGATGGTGGCAGCTCCCGGAGATTTGTCACCCCGGCTGTCTGGGGTGGAGGTGGGGTGCATCTTGGATTGCCCTGATTCCCCTCCTGCCATCCGGACTGTCTTAGACGGCTGAGGTCATTTAGCAGAAACCGCTAAAGAACTCTAGGCTAGGACTTGAACTACCACTGGCTTGGGCTCAGGGCCCAGTCCTTCCAGATGCCCCCACACAGCGCTTGTGAAACCTCTGTGCTGGCTCATTCGTGACAGAGCTAACGAAGGAATTCAGGGAAGAACCTCTGAGCTGGGGTGTAGTGGTGCACACCTGCAAACTCAAGAGATAAAGGCTGGAGGGTCAAGAGATCAAGGTCATCCTCCACATATTCTGAGTTCGAGGCTAACCTTAAGCTTTAGGGGACCCTGTCTCGGAAATCAACAAAATGGGAAACTCACCTTGCATGTGTCTTTGTGCTTAGGTCTCAGGCACTGGGGTTCCGGTACCCCTTCGCCCCAGAGTCTCTGATGTCTGTTGCTTTGGCTCTCGGTGTGGTGGCTGGGGCAAAGATGTACCCATAGAGTCTCGTTGATGCTTTTCGCCCTCACACTTTGGAGCCTCTACTCCAGAGGAGCACGGAGCGCGCAGCCTTTGTGGGCAGCTGCAAAGCTGTTTGCAGTTCCATTATATCCCATCCGAAGGGTACTTGAGTTGCATTTTGTTTCGAAAGTGTGTTAGCATTCTGGATTTAATTAACTGGCAGAGACAAAAGCCTTACTGTTTCGTCAGCTCCAGTTATGCCCATTCTACCTACCCATGACCCCAGTTCTCAGCCGGCGGTCTCTGAAGCCCCAGCCCACATCCAGGTGGGGTGCTGGAGGCTCAGCTGTCTCATGAAAAGGAGGTCCTTAGTGCCGCCTGCCTGCCCACCCCACCTCCCGCCCACCTCGTCCCTTATCTCTGGCTGCCGTTTATTGAGCATTCATGATATACTAGACGCGGGGCTAAGCATTCTTGTGGTTTTAGCACATGGTAATTCTAAAAGTGCTAGGAGGTACTGCTTGTACATCCGTTTTGGAAAGAACTAGGCTCAGATTGTCACCCAGCCACAGTGCTTACCCAGGCTCACGTGCAGTAAATGGCAAAGCTAGTCCTCAAACCTCAGTCTGTAGGACTCTAAATCTTTGGACTTGAAGCCACTATACAAAGCTATCTGCCCAGAAGACAGACCGGTCCAGTTTTAGTACTTTAGTTCTACTTCACGCTCCCTGGAAGCCTGCCTGCCTTGAATTTCTATGCATAGTCTCCCACCAGGCCGCCTTCTGGGGTAGACTCTGGTGTCCGTGAGCAGTGGTCAGACCACAAGCCCGCTGCAGACTAAGCAGTGGGTGCCCTTGACTCCCAAAGCCCTCCCCACTGCCTTGGCTCTAGTCCCTCTGCTATTCCTAACCAGAAAAGCCCACCCACTGAGTGCTGTGGACTACGCCTAGCCCCACCCAACCCTCTGTGTCGTGGAGGAGAGGCAGAAGCAGCAAGGGCAGCCTAGCGCAGGTAGCAGAGACAGGATGACGGAGCAGATATCAGGACTAGGCCTCCTGATACTGACCCTCAACCCTCAGGGATGCCTTTGGGAAAACCACTTTCTCTGGTACTCAGTCATTCAAGGGCTGACTGAGTCGGTGCTTGTAAAGAGGTCACTGAAGTCTCTCTGCACCAGGCAGCCAAATTTCACCACGTGGGCTTTCCATTCCCGGCCTGGCAATCCTGTACGTGATATCCCTTCTGCCTGGGGTTGGGGCACAGACCGCACCTGTTGAGGGATTTACTCTTGTTCAAACAGCCGCAGAGAGGGTCCACGCCTTGCCCAAGTCACTGGGGCTGAGACTAGGGAGCACCCGCATCCTAGTCCAGAACCTTCTCAGGCCCAAACCAGCTTTCTTACGTTACCGCATCCTG
>JANBXA010000732.1:6467500-6570000 GCA_030556225.1 Cricetiscus sungorus
GTCCTGCTTCATCTTCTCCTGAGCACACATAGTGTTCTTAAATGTTAAAGCTGGTAAGATCATACTGTGTCATAACCTCATCTTTCACACGCCAAATTTCCAAACTTTCTTTCCATGTTATTAAATATTCATCCACAGAATCACAATATAATGGTTGCGTGATACTTTCTTGCAGGCAAGTTTCTTGCTTCTCAGACTGGAGTACGTGTAACCCTGAGGGCAAAGCCACAGGATAAATGTCAGTCACCTTCCTGAAGCACAAATTTGATTCAGAACTTTGGGATGGGGGAAAAATGCAGTATCAAAACAAGCACAGATAAGCCACGGTATAGGCTGGAGAAAGCCTAGAATTTAAAAAAATGAAAAAGCAGCAAAGTCCCAATCTATGTGAGTTCAATGTTGTTACCCTCTGAGGTTAGAAGCAGACAAGCACAGTATTCCAGTTCAAGCCTCTGTGTGTATGCCCGGGGAAGAGAAGACGATGCCCGGGGAAGAGAAGACGAAGAGAAGACGATGCCCGGGGAGTGTCTGCAGCCCAAGCTGAGACAGAGGAGCCAGTGGCCCTGGCCCGCACCCTTCCACCCCACCCCTGAGAACTCCACCCCCTACAGGGGTGGAAATGGGCTTCCCACTCAGTCCAGCTTCCAGCAGCTGCTTTTCCTTTCTCTCCTTGCTCCCAGCATCAAGCTGAACTTAGTGCCCACCCGCTGTGTCCCCATGGTGACCTCCCCCCTCCTTTCCTCTTAGACTCTACCAGCACAGTCCAGTCCATCTCCTGCCACATTCATTCCAAAGCAACAACTGTATCAGGCACCTGCTAAGGATCAGGAACCCTACAGTGTTTTTCCCCTCGTATCTGAAGCCTTCGTAGCGTCTTTGTAAAGTATATATCCCACCCCATCCCCCCATCCCAGTGGAGTAAAAGAAGAAGAGGGGAAGCAGGAAGAGGAGCCAGGCAGGCTAATGCATGCCTTTGATCCCCAGCACTTAAGAGGCAGAGACAGGCCAATCCGAGGAAGTCAGCCAGAGTTACACTTGTCTCAAACATACAAACAAACAAAAGAAACCAGATGAAACAATGTCACTTGTCCATCAGGCGCTCACCCAATCAATATGTATCAGAACCACCCAATCAATATGTATCAGAACCACCCCATCAATATGTATCAGAACCACCCCATCAATATGTATCAGAACCACCCCATCAATATGTATCAGAACCACCCCATCAATATGTATCAGAGCGTACTTGTCAACAAACATGTGCTGCATGCTGTAGACAATCCCAGAAATCACACTGATGCCACTCTGCCTGCAGGGGCCTGTAGATGACTGGAGTCAGAGACATTCTACAAACCGTAGTAGGCCTCCTTGGGGGGGAAAACACAGGCTCTTGGCACTCTGTCTCCCATCCCCCTTTTGTAAAATGGGGGGGGCATGATGACTATGCCAACTTCCTAGGGATGGTGTGAAAATAAGAATTAGCGCATGCCATCACTCAGGACAAAGCCATGCCCGGGTATCTTGCTATGGATGGTAATATGAAGGAGTCGCATGGGTAATAGGGCAGCTAGCTCTGGTGACATTAAATTGGCAACCACAAGGTGCATAGGGTTTCCTAGGTGACATGTACAGGGGGAGGCAGAGTGTTGGAGGGATGGTCTAGTAGAGGGAATAATAGGTAAAGTGAAATAGCAGCTCACCTGGGGAGCTAAGGGATGTGGCTAGGACATGGCAGCGGGGAGCCATCTGGGGTCCGCAGGGTCAGTAAGGGGCCTGTGGTTTTAAGAAGGCATCTCCCAGACTCAGGGCTCCTGTATAACCCTGCCAGTCTAAGTCTGGTGACAGACTCAGTAAAAGCAGAGTGAATGACTGAGCTGTGTACAGCTGTGTGGGAGTCGCCTGCTTCTAAAGCAAGTCCACAGTGCCATGTGCACAGTGACCGTGGGCAGCCCCTTCCCAGCTGCCCTGTCCAGCTGCACACATACATCCCGTTCGCCAGGCTTTCTTTCTGGCGGCAGACTGAGCTGAGTTTGAATGGAAATCTCCAACATCTGGAGCTCAGCTGTACCTGCTTCCCCCACACCATATCAAGAGTCGCAGATCTAAGCCAGCATGTTAGAGGTGGAACTCTTTGCAGATAGTCTTGATGGACTCAGGACTGGGGCCCTGGGGGGCACAGGCGGTGACAGCCTTGCTGTGCCTGAGCCCCGTAAAGCTGAATTAGAAAACCAGGGGTGGACTGAAGATTCAATTGGTAAAGTGATCGTCTCCCTTGTCCCAGGCCCTGGGCTTGACCCCCAGCACCACATAAACTAAGTTTGGTGATGCACTCACCTGTAATCACAACACTCCAGAGGTGGGGGATGGCAATCACAAGTTCAAAGACATCCTCAGCCACATAGTGAGTCTGAGGTTCCATGACACCTTGCCTCAAAAAAGAGAAGGAAAGAAGGAAGAAAAAGGAGGGAAGGAAGCAAGGAAGGGAGGGAGGAAGGAAGGAAATGAGCCAAAAGGGTGACTATGCAAGCCTGACAGCCTGAGTTCAAATCCCAGAACCCACAGAGAAGAACTGAATATGGCATCTTGCGAACGCAACCCCAGCCTTTCTAAGGGGAGGAGGGAGAAAGAGTCAGGAAGAAGAACCAGCTGGCAGCACCTGCAACACAGCAACTGGGACAAGAGAAAGTTAAGCCTGTGACTGACTTGCAGAGCATGCACGAACAAATGCTCTGCATAAACAATGTTTCTTTTAGAGGAAGCCTGGGGGTGGGGGCCATGGCTCTGCGGTTAAGAGCAGTGGCTGCTCTTGCAGAGGACCCAGGGTTAGTTCCCAGCGCCTGGCCCATGTCAGGTGGCTGACAACCCACTGTGACTCTAGCTCCAGCCGATCCAGTGCCGCAGGCTGCTTGGACACCTGCCCTCACGTGCATAAGCCACACACCCAGACACATACAACTATGCATAATTTAAAAAAAATATTCATTTTCTTAAAAGGGAAAGACTGGTGTTGAACTCGACCCCCCACTTCTCAGATGGGGAAACTGAGGTTCGAAGAACAAGCGCCCAATTGTGGTCGTATTAGAACTGGGCCCCAGGTAGCCATTGTCTATTCTTCTCAGCAAAATTTTCTTCCATGCTGCCCTGATTTCCCTTCCCCGGTTGGTGTACGGGTCTCAAAGTCAGCCTGGGACTTCCTTCAGTCTCCCAGCCTCACTTGGGGCACGTATCACAAGGCAAGACACAAAAATCTGGAGAGCAGGTGTGGGTGGGTGGTTCGGGGTCATGGCCTGCTTAAGCTGTGTGGTTTTTTTGTTTTTGGTTTTTTGTTTTTTTTTCCTTGCTTTCTTTAATTGAGTTTGAGGTAGTTGTTTTTGTTTCCTTAAGAAACGGGAAAGAATGAAGCTGCGTAAATACAACGGTATTAACTCTGAGAAACCCCCCCCTGCCATTTTAACTCCCTACTGCAGAAATAAAAGAGAAATAATTTGTCCACCCACACGAAGCTCTTTCTGACGAAGGTAGGTGAATATTGCTTTGCTAATCGAGGGTGACTGCTGAGAGTGGAGCCTGGCAGACTGAGCCAGGATTGAGAGGGAGCCACAGCAACCCTAAGAGGAGCCAGACTTCCACGGGCTGGCCGAGTCCTGTGCTCAGACAGAGGCCACAGCCACCAACCCCTCCTGTCCCGTCTTCCACAGGGTTCCCCCAGCCGGTAGAGATGGCAGCACTGGACGAGGCTGAAGGGCTCCCCGGCAAGCAGAGGGAGATGCCACCACCCCCGCCACCCTCACCGCCCTCTGAGCCAGCTCAGAAGCTGCCACCTCAAGGCTCAGGGAGCCACTCCCTCACTGTCAGAAGCAGCCTGTGCCTATTCGCTGCCTCTCAGGTCCTGGTAAGGATGTCACAGGCCTCTCTAGGGCCTGAAGAGAGGGTGGGTTGAGGGATAGCCTGCTACTTCTTCCCAAGATGGCTGCCTTGGGAGGCTGAGGGACGAGTGCCTTTCCCGGTGGCCCTCAGTTCTGACTGGAGTAAAGGGAAGGCTGGAGTTGTGAGCTACAGTCTCACGTCCTGACAACCCTTATCCACTAACTGAGAAAACAGGGTCCCCAGTCCCTGAGCCCTGGCCCTACAGGGCTCCCTCTGAGGACTTGCCGTCTAAGAAGGCCTCTCTGGGAGACTTCTCTTCTGTGTGTGCCTGTGGGGTCTCCTGTGGGATGGGCTCTGTCTCAGTCACCTGTGATTAGCCTTTCCCCCAAAGAGTGCTGGGCGGCCTTCCCTCTGTGCCCAGTCTGAGAGGCTCAGGAGTTTCCCGGGGGCCCAGGCTGGGGCTGAAAGTGAGCTCTGCAGGCAATATAGGGGCAAAGGGCTTGCGGCTATACGCTCAGTCTGCTCCCCTGTCTGCCCCAGCTCGTCTGTGGGGTGCTCTGGCTCAGTGGCCATGCCCACTCCTGGCTGCAGGCCACCACAGACCTCATCTGCTCCTCGCTCACACTGTTGAACCATCTGGGACCTGTGGTGAGTAAAGTCGGGGGACCCCTAGAACAATGGGGTGGAGTGGGGTAAGCTAGGGCTTCCCTTCCCTCCCTCGCTACTGCTGGCTGGGACATCTCTACGTTCAAGAGATGTTTCTAAGATCCAAAGGCCATCCAGACCCAGGATGGGTTTTCTCGTTACTTTTGAAATAGATAAGAACATTGCCCTCCCTCCCCCAACCCCTCAGAACATTGACCAGTTTGTCTGACGTTCCCCAGGCCTGGCTGGGTTCTGGGAGCTGGGGGATCCCAAGTCTGCTGCTCGTCTCCCTAACTGTGGGCCTGGTCATCGTCACCAACCTGGTAAGGTACCTCCTTGCCTTCAGCCTCAGAGCATGCTTCCCTCTCCAGGAGGCCCCGCTTTCCGTCTAGAATCGTGTGACCCCCGCCCAGGCAGGCTAACCTGGGTTCTGAATAGAGCAAAGGCAGGCTTGTCTCCTTCGGCAGCATGGCTACTCAAAGCTCCTTTGTGGACGAGATCAGGGCCGGGAGACAGGGCTGGGGCGGAAAACCTCCAGTCCCCACCCAGAGGGATTAGACCCACTGGAAAGTGGGGAGAGAGGAGGGAGAGTGGGGACAGAACCTGACGTCTAGGAGCAGGGAGAGTGTAGTTGCTCTAGCATCACGGGCTACCCCATGAATCTAGCAGGCCGCTAGCATGGCCACAGGCCCATGATGCTCTATGCTCCCGGCCAGGCGTGGCACCTCCTCAAGGCACCCCCAGAGCTACCCGCACCACTGCCCGCAGAGGACAGGCGCCAATCGGTGAGCCGCCAGCCCTCTTTCACCTATTCCGAGTGGATGGAGGAGAAGGTAGAGGATGACTTCCTGGACCTGGATGCGGTGCCCGAGACTCCTGTGTTTGACTGTGTGATGGACATCAAGCCTGAGACTGACCCCACCTCGTTGACTGTCAAGTCCGTGGGTCTGCAGGAGAGGTGGGAGGGGTAGAGGAGGGGTGGGCTGTGGGGGGGGGCGGGCGGGTCACAGATTCTCAGCTCCCATTAGAAGGGAGCCCCTGGTCTAGAGCACGGGGTTAGCCTCGCCACTTGGTTTGTACAGACATGTGCTTTTCCAGCAGTGCACACTGAGCGGGCTGTGCCCAAAAGTCCGTACAGTTCCTCCCCGTGCACACACAGGCACGTGCAGGAGTGCACACATGCAAGCCGTACTCTCCTTGGCTTGAGGGAGTTGCGTTTGTTTCCTTAGATAGCGCTCGCCGGGGCCTTTCCCTTAGTGGTGTCCCTTGTAGCTTGACAAAGGGACAGTAGGTGCCATGTCCCCAAACCGCTGTTTCCCTAGAGTGGCCCCCATAGGGTTCAGTGAGCAAGTTTCGGGAGGCAGTGACAGCCTGAGTTTAGGGCTGGGTAAGCAAGCTTACACACGGTTTGAAGTATACACAGCATGTCACAGAAAATGCAGGATGAGGACTCGGGAAACCTAGACAACATTGTTTGGCTCTGCCACTTCATCGCGGTGAAAGCCTGGACAATGCTAGTGCCCTCCTGAAACTCAGCGTCCCTTTCTGCGCAATGAGGACCCCTCCTGTCCTGAGGTTTGAGGCACTGAGCAGGATGAAGCTGGCCCAGTGTATCCTTGCTGCTACTGGCTGCCTTTGAACTCCCTCCTTCCCTGGGTGCAGAGGGCCCTGGCCTCTCCTAGCTGAGATGTACTTAGTGTCATGGCGACCTCATCCTGGAACTGTGATGCTGCAGTCTGAAGCTGTGCTCTTGGCCTCTCCTTAGCATGTATCCCCCTGTGGGCCTCCTTCCACAACAGAGTCCAGGACAGGGCCACTAGGGGTCAGCTTTGAAACTTGGGCCTTCACCTCACTGTGGGGAGGAGGGGACGGGGGCAGGCAAGGCCATGTGCTCCTTAGGACAGGTTCTCGTCACGCCCCTCTTCCTGGACCCCACCCGCTCTCCTTTGACCACCTTCTTCCTTTGTTTCATATCTTCCTCTGTGACCCCTGCAGGAGGGGCTCCAATGTCTCCTTGACCCTAGACATGTGTACCCCGGGCTGCAATGAGGAGGGTTTCGGCTACCTGGTGTCCCCACGAGAGGAGTCAGCCCATGAGTACCTGCTCAGTGCCTCCCGGGTCCTGCAAGCAGAGGAGCTGCACGAAAAGGCCCTGGATCCCTTCTTGCTGCAGGCAGAATTCTTTGTAAGTCCCCTGACGCGGCCACCCGCCTTTGCGTGCCTAACGGTCCACCACCTGGCCAGTCAGTACTCCAGAGTACACAAACCCATGCGTGGAATAGACTAGCATCCCCTGGTCATCTCTCCCAGCATCCTGGGCAAGCTCTTACCCTCTGAGACCTGATGTCCTCATCTGGAAATTCAGACAAGTGACAGGGTCTTTGCAGGGGTTGGGGGGGGGCGATACCACACATCGGGCAGACAGTGGTAATTCTGGGTCTGATGGGAGGCCTATGCTCTGGAAGCTGCAGAAAGCAACCTTCTCCTGGTGGTGCAGTTCAGGGGCAGAACGTGTGTCTAGTAGCATACACAAAGCTTGGTCAGTCCTCATAGGAAAAAGGAAGCCTCTCCTGACTTCCCACCCTACTCTGCCTGGTATCATCAAAGATGTTTGCCCCCTTGCTCTGCTCCCCCATCGCCCCAGCTTTTCTCCCCTGGGTTTCAAGCTCAGGCCCTAAGTCCTTTGCCGACCTCTGCCTGACAAGACACATGCTGGATTTAGAAGGGCCCAATAGGTAAGAGTCCTGATCTCCTGCCAAGAGTACTTAGCCAGCTAAGGGCTCGGCCATAATAATGTGTGGCCTGTATTGTCACCAAAAGGTAAAAGTGAGATGCAGAAGTGTGAGACTCTTGATACTGATCCTCAGAAACAGCAAACTCCACTGCCATGGGGGTCGTGTTGGCCTTTTCCCATTTGGGGGAGGGGGGTCAAGACAGGGTTTCTCTGTGTATAGTCCTGGCTGTCCTGGAATTCAATCTGTAGACCAGGCTGGCCTCGAACTCACAAAAACAAAGCCTGCCTGCCTCTGCCTCCCCAGTGCTGGGATTAAAGGTGTGTGCCACCACCACCGTGGTTAATAAAAGTACCCGAGAGGGGGAAGGGAGGAACTGAAGGCAGCAACCCACTTTCCCATGGAACTCACCAGTCAGGTAGCTGATCCACTGTGCCTAGATCTCCAGAGATTGTCTACTCCTGCCAAAAACCCATAAGGCAGGCACCAACTTTCTTCTCCAGCCTTGAGCTTCACCCCCACACCAGCAGGCAGGGGGACCGGTACCTTCCTCACATCATTCCCTAGAAAGCCTTCCTCCATCACCCCAGCTCCGGCTCTCAGCTCCCACGGCCACCCTCTCCCCGTGAAAACAGTCCTCCATGTCCCTTCCTGCTCAGAAGATAGCATAGGATTTTCCAGGGAGGGAGGAACACAGTAGGCTCACCCACTCCATGGGCTGGTCTGCGACTGTGTGTTGTGGGTTGTTGTTTTATTTATTATTTATTTTGATTCTCACAAGAGCCCTAGAAGGTATCTCCATCCCCACTGGGCAAAGACCGTCTAGTATATCCACCAGGTGCTAAAGTGTGCAGATGGATTAGGCAGGAGCGGCATCCCTGGGGAGGCATCCCAGGGGCTGAGGGAATAGAGCTGAAGTGAATCTAAGAGTTTGAGCCAATTCGGAGGAGCAGGGCTGAAGCTAGTACTCTTGGCAAACGTTGGGCCATAAATGCGCGCGCACACACACACACACACACACACACACTCTCTCGTGCGCCTGGGCACAGGAGGAAGGCATGACCGACTATAGCAAATCAAAGAAATCCAAGTCAGGAAGAACATAAGCTCAAGGCCCGGCTTGTCCACACAGTGAGTTCAGGGTTAGTGAGCAACCTGCCGAGCTGCCTGGGAATTTGAAAGTCAGGTGAGGGGAAACTGGGATTTCAGCTCAGTGTTGGGTACTTGCCCAGAATGCGCAAGGCTCTAGGTCCAACCTCCAGAATAAGGGGAGCATGTGGAAAGCGACAAGAGGAGCAGACCCAACTGCAGATAAACGGAGGCTGGGTCCAAGGAGACCTCACAAGCCAGGGTGCCCATCACACATGGGGCTGCTTCCAAGTGACAACAGCCTTATGGAATGAGAAGCAGGTAAAAACTGGGCAATGAGGGAAGGCTCTTAGAGGAAGTGACCTCGGAGAAACAGGATGTGTGGAAGAGATGAGGGGGGGTGTGTCCGCTATTACCAAAAGTGAATATCACAAACCAAAGTCCAGGGTGAGGGTGACGGCAGCAGGCACACACACCCCCCAGAGCTACCTGGCTGGCTGCTGCACAGAGAGCAGGGAAGGAACGGGTGATTGGCAAGGTCTTGTCTGTTTTCCTTTGGCCTTTTATTGAACGTCTATCTCAAACCAAGCTGGCCCTCAACAGACAGTTGCTATGTTATTTATTTTATGCACTTGGCATATGCCAGTAACTCTTCTAAATGTGAGTGTGTGAGTGTGTGTGTGTGAGAGAGAGAGAGAGTGTGAGTGTGTGTGTGTGTGTGAGTGTGTGTGTGTGTGTGTGAGAGAGAGAGAGAGTGTGTGTGTGTGTGTGTGTGAGTGTGTGTGTGTGTGTGAGAGAGAGAGAGAGAGAGAGTGTGTGTGTGTGTGTGTGTGAGTGTGTGTGTGTGTGTGAGAGAGAGAGAGAGAGAGTGTGTGTGTGTGTGTGTGTGTGTGTGAGAGAGAGAGAGAGAGAGAGTGTGTGTGTGTGTGAGAGAGAGAGAGAGAGAGAGAGGTGTGTGTGTGTGTGTGTGTGTGTGTGTGTGTGTGCGCGTGCGCGTGCGCGCTAATTCAATAGCAAATGCTTTGTCGAACGAATGCATGAACTCAAGGCAGGTGGAGGCAAGCAGACCCTGAATTTGGACTTCTCGGAAGACCAGCCTTGGACCAACTCATGGCCCCATGTCCCCCTCATGTAGGAAATCCCCATGAACTTCGTGGATCCGAAAGAGTATGACATCCCAGGGCTGGTGCGGAAGAATCGGTACAGGACCATCCTCCCCAGTGAGTGCCTGCTGCCCGGGGTGGGGACGGGAGCGGGTCCTGTCATCCAGGAAGGCCTCAAGTCCAGGGACAGGCGTCCAGAGGTGACAGACAGTCACCCCAGGAGATGGCACAGAGGCCAGGCCAGCCAAGGAGGAGAAGGGAATGAGAACAGAGAAGGGCTCCCTTTCTGGCGCTTTCTGTCCACCTGTGCTCTCTGTGACCTGACCGCCAGTCCTCTCTAGCAAGCAGAGGCACCTCCCACAGGGTATGAGGTACCTTCATCCTGTAGGGATCTGTCCAAGTGAGGCTACCCTCGCAGAGAGCCCCTGCGAGGCCTGAGCAGGGCTTGTCTCCCTTGGGCGTGGTCAGACCAGGTGGCCTACTGTTCCTGCCCATCCCATGGTGCCCCTGACAGGTTGTTTTGATCAAGGGCCTCTGGGGGGCCAGCTCAGAAGGACGGGGTGAGCTGTTGAAAGCCGAGCCCCCCCCAAAAACCTACTCCAGCCAGTCTGCAGAGTAGTGAGCCCTTAAAAGGCAGCTTGCCATCAGCGTCTCCAACAGCATGTAAGATGTCATGACTTATTTTTAACTTTTACAATATCGACTTTGTGGTTGCTATGGTTACAACAGTCTCTAAGTAGTTACGTTTAAACAAAGCACCATTTAAGGCCAGGGCGCCTTAGCTGGGCTGCTCACCTCTTCTCTCAACTTATCCTCCCTGCCGGCAGGGGCCAAGGTAGGGTTTGGCTGGCTCCTTCGAATGGCCTGGGGTCAGCCAGAGTCCATGTGGTCCTGCTGGATCGTTGACAGGCTCCCAGCTCCTCCAACCATGCCCTCAACCTCCAGGCCCCCCAAACCCTACATGGAATGTTGCACAGCCAGGCAGAGTAGACCCTGATGTGTAAAAGACTAGACGGACAGGGAGGGGGGAGGACAAAGGTCATAGAAGGCTCAGCAGAGGCAGCCTCTGGATCCAGGGTGGGGGATCCCCTGAGATTCATTCTATCGTTGATGGAACACATTCCCAGGGGCTGAAAATCTGGTTCTGTGCACAGAGCATGGCATCAAGCAAAGGAAGCAGCTCTGTGGACGGTCCCAGGGTGAGCACTGACCCAGCAGGGCACCATGGCTGTCCCTTCAGCGCCTCAAGCTCCAGAGAGTACAAGCAGCTGGGAGACAGCCTGGCCCCTCCTGAATGAATGAGTGGCTGAATCTCTAGATCTGGCCCCTCCCTCCCATCCCTACTACCAAACGACCTTGTGGGGGGTTCAAGTCTCCCGTGTGTCTAGTTCTAATGAGTACCAACCGCTGACATACGGTACACTGGCATCAACGTCCCTGGGCGAGGTGACCTCGACACTTGTTACTGGGTTGTGGTAGTCGTACCCTGGCCTGTGCTTCTTCTCCTTCCTGCCCTGACCCTCCAGCCCCAGAGCTCTCAGGCCACGCACCACTTCTCCTGCCCAACACCCTGCCCTTCCTCGAAGGCTCTCCTCACAAGCAGGGCACAGAATGCAAACATCGCTGTCACCACGGTGACTCCCTGACCACAAAGCTCTGCTATCTATCTGGCCCGTGAGGGCAGTCAGCGCCCACGTCTGTCTTCCCAGCACCTAACCTGGATAGGCAAAACCAAGAAGTCCAGGCAGAGCTGCCCGCTTGACCTGCGGAAGCCCCTCCTACCTGCTCTTACCCCTCCCCACCCTCTCTACAAGAACTGTCCACCCCACATCAGCTGCCACGACCCAGGCAGAGGTGGGGCTGGCAGGGGGATGCGGGCGGGCGGCATATGGCCAACATCCCTAGGTTCTTCTGCATCCCCATCGTCTGCTGGGAACTCATGATAACAGCAAGCGCCAGTCACGTTACTCTATGCTCTCCCCTGGAGCTCTGCCTCTCCCCTTTAACTCTTTTTTAGTAACATCTATTTTGTACACACGCGCACATAACTGTGTATGGGGCACACTTGTGGAGGCCTGGTGACAACGTGCGAGATTCAGTTCTCCCCTCCAGCATGTGGGTCCCAGGAATCCAACTCAAGTTGTCAGCCTTGGCAGCGAGCGTCTTTACCCTCCGAGCCATCTTGCCGCCTACTGTTAACTCTTTCAGTCTTTGCGAGAGAAAGGAGGTCATCGGGTAATGACTCCTAATGAAATGACATCCCTGCGCTGCCTGTGAGAGTGCACACTGGCCACGACCTCACGGGAAATGCGGGCGCTCTGGAGTGGGGCAGACAAGTTGCACCCTGCACCAGAAGCCCCAGCTCACAGCCTCCCCTGTCTCCCACCCCAGATCCTCACAGCAGGGTGTGTTTGGCTTCACTAGACCCTGAAGATCCTCTCAGTTCCTATATCAATGCCAACTACATCCGGGTACGTAGCTCCACCCCAAGCTTTCCTGTAAAGGACAGGCCTGAGCTGGTGGGATCCATCTATCCTGCAGACTTGTCCCCAAGGGGGAGCCTAAGTGTGGGATGGGTTCCCGGGAGTGCTGCCTCTGACCCTCACCTGACAGGCTGGACTTGACTGGCTGTAGGGCTACAGTGGAAAGGAGAAGGTGTACATCGCCACACAGGGACCCATCGTCAGCACTGTGGCCGACTTCTGGCGCATGGTGTGGCAGGAACACACGCCCATCATTGTCATGATCACCAACATTGAGGAGATGAACGAGGTAGGGACCCTGTGCCATTGCTCAGCGCTCCCTGCTTTCTGCCCCGTACGAGGCATCTCATAATTTTTATAAGGATCTCACGGGCCTGGTGCGCGCTCAACTGTCAACGGGAGGAAATGGGAGGTGTTGGGAGCTAAGGTATCCGCTCAGGGCTACTTAGAGCAGAGCAGAGCCCGGAGCTGGCTTCTCCGTCCCCTCCTGTGACCACGCCGATACTTTGCTGCCTCCCAGTCTGCCAGCGATGTGGGAGCTCATGACGAGCAGCTCATTTAATTAAACACCCATTAAAAAGTCCTTTGGGGGGTGAGGGGGGTCTGGGCACATAGCTCAGCTGAGGACGTGAGTTTTAACCACAGCCTGTGTAAACAAATCCAGGCATGGTGTATGCATCTATACGCCCAGAGCTAGGGCAGCTGAGGCAGGCTGATCTGGGCTCACAGGCCAGCCGATCCCGTTACTTGATGGGTTCCAAGCCAACAAGAGAGCCTGTCCCGAAAAACCCAAGGTAGGCGTCGTGTGAGGAACCACACTTGAGGTTAAACTCTGGCCTCCATACACATACAAAGTCCTCAAATGGGTACCATTTTCGTTTTTCAAATGGGGAAACGGAGGCTCTGAAATGAGAAGTGGGGCGTGGGTTATGAAGCCGAGGTTTCGACACAATGCCCTGATAGCAAAGCCTGCTGCTGTCCTTGTGTGCCCATCTGCGGGCCTCAGTGGAGCAGGAGAGAACGTGGACGCAGGATCGGAGCGTAGCAACGCCACCTGACCTGGGTCCTTCCGTACACACTTGCAGAAATGCACCGAATATTGGCCGGAAGAGCAGGTAGTCCACGATGGCGTGGAGATCACCGTGCAGAAAGTCATCCACACCGAGGACTATCGGCTGCGACTCATCTCCCTCAGGGTGAGCGCGGCCTGGGGCTAACAGGGCGGGGCAGCTGGGAGGCTTCCCCGGGCCTGCCAACTGAAAAGAGCACTCGGAAGGCCTACGCCACACCCAGGACACGAGGGCCCAGACGGAGGGAGCCTCGGCTGCGTTTCCCAAACCTCATTTTCATGCTCCGTCAAGCTGTTCCTGTGCTCTGCTACTCACAGAGTTGTAACCCCTTCTCTACAACCTCCCAAGGCCAGGACTGTGCTGGTGAGGAGGCTTCAGGCGCTTCCAGCATTGTCCAGACGGAAGGTCCCTTCCTCTGAGGTTCTGGCTTCTGGTCTGATGCACCCAATATGTCCACCACTAGAGGGCAGGCACTCCCCACAGCTTCAGCGCACACGATCAGGCCCACAGGAAATGGCAGGCAGGGACAAAGGGAAAGGCACAGAATATGAGCGACACAGAGCATCCCAGAAGAGTGGGGGAAGGCGCCCTCCCACCCAAAAGTCGAGCTTCTCGAGGGATAAGGAAGGGGAGATACTGCTCCTTTGGGGGCATCAGAAGGTTCTAGTTTGGAGAAGTGGCGACATGTGTGTTTGCAGAAGGTGGAGTCCCCTGTGATCGCCCAGAAGGGTGGGGAAGTTAAGCTGGGCACCAGGAAGCTGATTTCGTGTTCAGAAACAGCCTAGAAAAGTCACTGATGCTGACAGCCACAGAAAGGAGTTCAGGGCCTGACATCTGTCCCTCCGAGCTGCCCTGTCTCCCACTGAATGCAGAACCGGGCAAGGTACCTGAGCCCGGAGAGGACAGTGTTCACATGAGCATCTAATACCAAGGCCCACTGAAGGGCGGGGGAGGGGGGGCGTCAGGTGCTCTGGTCACTGTCAAAGCCATGTAACCTTGGAACATGAGGAACCAGATTCCAAGTAGAAAGAGGCTGCTCGGGCGTGAGGCTGCTCATTTCCTCAGTGCTACGGGGCCAGCTAGGGAAGGACTAGGGTGTTTCTAGGCACCTACTCTGGGTGTGGCTCTGGCTTGGGTACTGGGGTCAGAGCTCTGTTCTGAACTCTTTTCAAGAAGCACCCATCGGATGGTAAATACCAACTAGTGATAGGCAAGGCTACAGAAGGGTACCCTGACATATTGGAGGCTCTGAGGCTGCTTCCCGGAAGAGCTGTATGGGGTCTTGGAGGATTGGTAGGGGGTGACCCGGAGCAAACAAGGGGGGGAGCTTTCCCAGCATGCAGAAGGAGCAGCTGTGTGTGCAAGCACATGTGTGTGGCCTCCCGCAGCAGAAAGGAGGATGGAGCGAGGACGCTCCTGCACCATCAGGCCCAGCCAGCAAAAGGTCTTAAATACAGAGCACCGTATCCAGATTCATGCTGGGGCGACACCATTCTGATGCTATGGGTCTTTGATAGTCAGGGACGAGGAGGGTGGGATCCTCCCACAGTGGGTAGGTAGATCAGAGAGGAGACTGGCATTGCATAATGAGGACAGCAGGGTGAGTAGGCAAAGCATAGTCCCTGTGCTCTAGGTCATGTGACTAAGAGGTGCCTGGAACACCTGTCAGAGCAAGGAACTCCCAGATAGTAATGGGTTGGAGAAAAGGCGCTTTGCCTTTCTTGGATGAGTTTAGAGTTTAGAGGTCAATGCCACATACACACACACACACACACACACACACACAGACACACACACGCACACATACACACACGCACACATGGGCAGACACACGAGTGCTCACACACACATTCACACACACACATGCACACACACACACACAGACACACACACGCACACATACACACACACACATGCACACGCACACACCAAGACAACTCTGATCTGCCTTGTGCCATTAGGCAGTATGGTCGATGGGGACTAAGGATCCCTACACTCTCAGCACCCGTCCATTTCCTTCCTCCCCATCTCCATCTTTGCATGAATTAGGTCCTGAGACATCCACATGTATCTGGAGGGTGTGGGGACTCTCTCTCTCTCTCTCTCTCTCTCTCTCTCTCTCTCTCTCTCTCTCTCTCTCTCTCTCTTTCTCTCCTGGGCAGAGAGGGACTGAAGAGCGAGGCTTGAAGCATTACTGGTTCACATCCTGGCCTGACCAGAAGACCCCAGACCGGGCCCCCCCACTCCTGCACCTGGTGCGGGAGGTGGAGGAGGCCGCCCAGCAAGAGGGACCCCATTGCTCCCCAATCATCGTCCACTGCAGGTAGGTTTCCCTGTCCACCCATGGGGTGAAGCCACCCCATCCCCGGGCCACTGTGCCCCTCACCCCCGTGTGTCCTCACGACCCTCAGTGCAGGCATCGGGAGGACCGGATGCTTCATCGCCACCAGCATCTGCTGCCAGCAGCTGCGACGTGAGGGCATCGTGGACATCCTAAAGACCACATGCCAGCTCCGTCAGGACAGGTCAGCCCCCGGTCAGGGGAGGAGATGGTGGGAGTCAGTGTGGTGTGTGCATGAATCGCGGGCAGCTGGCAAAGCAGGCGTAGTCTATACGGCAGACTGGGGAGCAGAGAGAAGGAACGGGAGAGCTCAGAATCCAGGCAGCCCCTGGAGGAAGACAGACGACAGTCAGCTGGTAGAAAGGACGGGGGCTGAAAACAAGGGTGTGTCCCTGATGTGAGGGGCAGAGGGCGTCGGCCGGGAAGAGCTAGCCTCCCCAAGCTACAGACTAGCTGGCGTCCCTGGTGTCTGAGGACCCCTCCCGCAGCACACTGCATCTCTACCGGCCAGGGGTGGCATGATCCAGACATGCGAACAGTACCAGTTTGTGCACCACGTCATGAGCCTGTATGAGAAGCAGCTGTCCCACCAGTTCCCAGAGTGACCACACTTGTCCTCTGAGCTCCTCTGGGCACTGTCCAGCCTGAGTCTGGGCCTTCGCCCAACAGCCCAAGGTCTGGCCTTGGGTCCTGGGCCTGCTCCCTCACTCTTCCTTCTCTTCGTCTGCTCCTCCTCTGTCGTCCTGGCCTGGTCCCTACGCCCAGCCCAGCTCTTCTCCTGTACATACTGCAGAGTTGGGGAGGGATGTGCCAGGCCGGGCCTGGGGCCCCTGGGCCTGATCCACAGCATACAGACCCGCCGCCTCAGTTTTAACCATAGTCCCACCGCTACCTGGCCCAAAATGTCTCCACGCCACACCCCGGGTGTCCTGCCACTGTGTGCTCTGTCTGCCCACCCATCTCTGCTATCTGTACCAGACACTGTGTCCCTCAGCCAGGAAAGGAGCAATGAACTGAGCTCCAGCCCCTCGGTCCCCCCACCCTGCCCCCAAGGCAGAGGTACCTGCCTGTGGCCCCACCAGCTCCTCTGAAAAGGCAGGTTGTGCTTTGCCACCAGGATGTGGATGGCAGGGATAGGGTCCAGAGGCCAGGCAGGGGAGCACGTGATGCTTGACTGACAGAGGGATCCCAGCTAAGGAAGGTTCCTGGGCAAGGCCGGCGTGACTCCAGATGGCTTCTGGGTGTTCGATACTCTCTGGAGGCAATGGCCGGCCTGTGAGGCCCGGGACAGGAAGAGGACAAAGGCAGGTGGGGAATCCCAAAGAGCCCGGCCCTGGGGGGAGGAGGGGCCTCCAAAAGTAGGATGGGGACCCAACTCCAGACCTGAAAGACACCTTCCTGTGTCACTATGGGAAAGCCCAAACGTCTCGCTGCGTGTCGCTCGGCGTGTGTCCCCCGTGTCCGTGTGTGTGTTGAGAGCCCATGAGCAGGGCATGCATGACTCTTTGGCAACATGTGTTATCTCGGAGCCACGTGTTTTTATTGCTGACTTTAAATATTTATTCCACGGCAAACACGGGCATTCGGTGTCTTTTTATAATTCGCTCATGGTCATTGAGTAAAGCAATAAACAGAGCATTTTGAGCAAACCTGAGTGCCCCGGGTCTGTTATTTCCAGTTCCCTCCATTCCCAGCCTCCCACACCCCAGGATTTGGGGCCTCTCTTCCTCTGCCCTCTGCAAAAGCTGGCCCTCTTGCTGGCTGGCGCCCCGGTGGGGATTGGGAATATAGATGAGGCTGGATCTGAAATGTCAGTCTGTTGATACGGCAGAATTCTCACTCAGTCCCACAGGGAACCTCACAGATGGGTAAGGGCAGCTTCCAGAAAGGCAGAGTGGCTAGCAGGCCACCAGCTAGAGAGCTGAACCAGGGAGGCCACGGGTGTCCCACTCACACCCGGGCCCCTCTCCGGCTGGACGCCCTCCTTTTTTCTTACCGTCCATGGTGGAATCTTCGGAAGCCCCGCTGCCTGGCCAGCACCCTGCCCTGGGGCGACCTCCATTTACCGTCAGTGGCCGGCAGCTGCCTTTGCTTCATCCCAGGGACAGGGGACAGAACAGAGCAGAAGCGCCCCCCGTTGGCTTAGGCTCTAGTTCCCTGGGGCCCTTTGGGAGGACTGCTCTCTCAGCTCGGGACTTCCAGTGGAAACTGCTGGGTTGCATCTGCTATTGGGCCCCATAGGGCCAACAGGACGTAAGTAGACTGGTCCAACAGGTCCACGGCGGGGCTGCCAGCTCACAGACACTTCCCTCCCAGAGCATGGGCCCCTCTGCCCAGATTTCAGACACTGGAGTGGGAAATAGGAAGGAGCAGATCTAATGTCGTCCTCCTTCCCCCACAGGGCTACGCAATGGTAGCCCCGGGATCTGTGCAAGACTCATCCAGGGTGCCTCTTCCCAGTCCTGGGGAGAAAAACCTTTGGCTTTGCTCCTAACCCTGTCGTGCTGCACACACTCATGTGCCTGAGCAGGGACAGTGACCCTGGGCCCCTCGGCTCAAAGAAGCCCTACCACAACCGTGAGGCCCAGGAAATGGACTCCTGGCCACCTCAGCTGCCCCAGGCCTGGCCCCCAGCATTCCATCCATCCCTGCACCCAGCCTGCTTCCCTTCCCCAACTCCCACTGCCAAGCTGTGCGCGCCATCAAGCTGAAATGAGAGCCTAAGGAAGCCCCACCGCCAGCACCACCAAGGGGGCAGCATCTGAGGAACTGGTGATGAGCAATGCCCACTGCTGGAATGAAGGAGACTGTCCATCTTACCGCCAGGGCAGCCGCCACAGGCCCAGCATTCAAGGGTTGGAAGGCTCAGGTTAGCAAGGAAGGTAAGGCTTCCTGCCACCCCCTCTGGAAGGAGATAAACTGGTACTTTCTGTGCCAGAGGGGGAGATGGAGTGAGGCAGAATATGGGATACTCTCAGAATCCAGAGACACAAGCAACCCAGGTGAGGGCGTGGGAGGTAGAAACAGGAGTTAGCCTCAGACCACCCGCTCGGAAGAAGGCCTTGCATTCTCTGGAAGCCACTGGACTAGGCAAGGCTGGAGCAGGACGCTCAGATTCTGTTCTGGCTGGCAATTTGGATAGGATTTCAATCAGACACATATTCCTCATGTTCTTAAAAGCCACCACATAGCCGGGCGGCGGCGGTGCACTCGGGAGGCAGAGGCAGGTGGGTCTCTGTGAGTTCGAGGCCAGCCTGGTCTACAGAGCGAGTTCCAGGACAGGCTCCAAAGCAACACAGAGAGACCCTGTCTCGACAAACAAGCAACAACAACAAAGGCCATGCAGACTACCCAGGAGACAGGTGTGTCCATTCACTGACGCACCGGTCCCCATATGGAGGACCGGGAGATGAGAAGAAAGTGCATATGGCATCTTGTGTTTTTAATATATTAAACTACTGGTTAAAGGGGGGTATAAGAAATAAAAGCTAAGCCTCTGCCTTTGTCCCGTGACAAGGAAAAACAGAGCTGTGGAAACGCAGTCACCTGGCTCACCATGTCAAATAGCACACGGCCCCAGGACCCAGAAAGAAAAGCTGACCAACTTCTTTGGACGGCCTACCTCAGAGGAATCCCTCCTTTGGCCTGACTTCATTCCCTCCTCATGAAATGGCCAGCACTGTCTTCCCCTGCCGTGCCCCTCAACAGCTACCCCAGCTCCCTAGGAGCGAAACTCCGTTATCTGGGAAACTGTAAGCCCCATCTGCTCCCTCTCCGGGAACCCGGGACTGTTTGTGTTGCTGGGTGAAGGGACAGGCTGTCCTTGTAGCGTGTCAGGGAAAAGTAAATGGGAAGCAAAGAAAAGAGAGGCCAAAGAGTAAAGGTCCATTGCCTGACTGTTTTCCTTTGTGGTGTGTTCTCTTCTCCCTTGTTCTGTAGACATACGTGCGAGCGCGAGCGCGCGCGCGCGTGTGTGTGTGTGTGTGTGTGCGCGCGCGCGTGCACACACACCACATACGTGCACTGGCGTGTGTGCGCACACACACACACACACACACACACACACACACACCTCTGAATATCCCTCCTAACCCCTTAGCCTTATCTTCAGTGGCCACACCCTCTATGGCTCAAGCCCGCTGTGACCATGGCGACCATTTACCACCAGCAAAAGGTACAGGAATATATGTCCATGGAGTTCTCCAGCTCCACCCCCCACACGTAGAGCTTTCAGACAACCAAGATGGTGGGAGGCAGTGGAATGTGTGAGGGAGCACAGCCTTTCTTCTTCTGTACCCACCCATGGGTGGTCTCAGACTTTGCCGTGAGTTGGCCCTTCAGGGGACCCCCGATACCAGCAGCAACCTCCTCCCAACCTGTGCTCCTAAACCAAGGCTTGGGCTGGTGGCCAAATGTGTGGGGAAAGAGATTAGGAAAAGCGCGAGTCCCACAGATGTGTGTAAAAGGTTGATAAACTCTTTAATTGCTCTAGACATTCAGAGCCAGGGACAAATGGGTTACGTGAATGTCATGCTTGCAGGAAGGTAGTCACCTTACCTACGTTGAGCAATGCCAATCCTAGTTCACTTAAGAAATAGGAGACCTAGCCACAGAAAGAGACAAGACAAGCTCATAAACAAATGCCCTGAGCAATCAGGCCCTTGATCCTTGGAGGCCAGACTTGAAGGAAAGAGCGGAAGCAGAGAAGGGGTCTCAGGTAGAACAGACTGTTTCAGCCGTGTCTCTGGTGGAAGCGGTTACAAGATGGCTGGAGGCCAAGGTATCTTTCCTCACAGCCACTGCTTTTACCAAGGTCCCAGAAGGACAGAGTGTCTCTAAGTCTTCTGTGTACAAGGTCATGAGAAGAAAAAAAAAAAACACCATAGCACTCTGGCCAGCGAAACAGAGCCTTGAAGTAAAGCAGCCAGCACTCGAGGTTTATGGTTTAAACCAAAAATTGCAAAATGGTTTATAGTCATGATTCTCAGCCCTAGCTGTGAATTAGAGCCATCTCAACCTAGGGTTGGGGCTGGAAAAGCTGGCCATGCCTGAGTCTCTCCCAGACCATTAAATCCGGAATGTTTTTTAAGCTCCTGGGGATTCTGGTGCATAGCCAGGGTTGACTGGATCGACCAGCAGAGGTCAGGCAGGAAATGGGGAAACACAAATGTGGGAGGGAAAGCAGAGGACACCCTTCTAAAGAGACAGCTGTGTTTCACCTCCCACTAACTAGCAATCAAAATCCACATGTGACATCTTTCCTTTGTCATGGCCCGGCCACTTTGTTTACACACCGTGGAGGTCAAAGACAAGGCATCTGCAGGCAAAGTACAGCCTCCACGCTGCCTGTTTAGACCTCCAGTTGCTATTTAAAATCAAGCAGAGAGCGTCTTAACAAAATGTTCTCCATCTCAGCCTGGGTACAGATAGCAAAGGCACCTACCTCACTGACTGCCCTGAGGATTAACAAAACCACCTCTGATATGTGCCTCACACAGCCCGGGGCACAGAAGAAGGGATTTGCAACAGAGCCACTACTTACCGATAACTCGTCAACCATAAAGGCAACAGAGCAACTCCTCATTGATAACTCGTCAACCATAAAGGCCGTCTGTAGTTTATACCACAATGATAGAGCATTGCAAGGCCCTTGCAAGGCCCTGGGTTCACTCCCCATTATCACAAGAAAACAGAACAAGGAGGGGATGGGGTGGGATAAGTTCTGTCCGTTAAGGTGGCATCCGTAGACAGCCCCTCTGGATTGGCCATGTGTCCTGTCCTCGCCCAGGAAATCATGACCTCCAAGGAAACTAATGCTGAGCCTACTGACTGGATGAGAAAAATGTAGGACAGAGTTCAGCTAAGCTGCAGCCCTCCCAAGGAGAAGCAGGCCCAAGTGCCTTATACTAGGGGACCAGAACCCCCAGGAGAGAATTTCAAGAGAAAGAAAGGTAGATAGATGGAAGCATGCATGCATGGATGGGTGGATTACGATAGATAGATAGATAGATAGATAGATAGATAGATAGATAGATAGATAGATAGATATCCACCCCTAAAGGGAAGTCTCATTTTATATATCAGTATGAGACTCATTTTATATAGCAGTATGAGATGGCCCTTATAAAGGTCCTTGACCACTGAGTGGTGGAGCCGTGTTAATGCCCCCTAGTGGCTGAAATTTGACAGACTTTGATAACTATCGATTCCAGCCACAGATGGTTTCCTGCTCTCTCTGGCCCTCACTGCTCTTGCTTTCCATGCTCCACCCACTCGAGCAAATGTGATCCCTCGATCCCAGGATGAACTCCCACCTAGAGCCTTTCCGGGTCTCCCGCTTGGCCCACAGGAAGTGTGACGAGAAAGCTGTCCAGCACAGTGTTTCAGCACCCTGCCTGGGGAAGTGTCCCAGAGTTCATGAGAAAGCTCAGCCCATCATCTCTCTCCTGAGGGTGTGCCTCTCCCTGTGCCTCTATTCCTCTTTCTTCTCCAGCCCCTTGTCCAGTGTCTCCCCCCCCCCATTGAATCCCTGCCTGCTCCAGGCTGGACCCAGCTCCCCAGGAGGGGGTAAGGAACGGGCGGTGCTTCCAACCCAGATCTCCTATGACAAAATCTACAAGGAGCGCATGCTGAAGATGAGGCTGGACACGGAGTAGGTAGAGATCTAGACACCTCCCACCCATGATCATTCCACCCGGCCCCGCCCTGCCCCGCCCCGCCCCGGCCAGAGCGGACTGCATGCCTCAGAGAGCCAGCAAGTAACCCCAAGACAGTGATGGGAAAAGGGACAGTGCAGGATGGGAGAGACCTTGGGGGCTGGGGTGCTTCTAGAGCAAGCAAGAGCCCAAAATTATCTGCAGGGGATAAGGCCAAGCCAGAAGGGAGTGATACAGCCAGATGGAAGCGAAAGGCAAAGGTTAACCGGGCAAACCAAGCTCAGGAAGTGAGGGCAGCAAAGGGGGACCGTAACGGATGGAGTGAGGCCATGAGGGGGGGAGCATGGATGGGGTAAGACCCGGAGGTCCTGGGAGAGCCTTATCACCCTTAAGGTATCACTATGGATCACTTCCAGAAAAAGCTGCCCAGCTGCAGTGTGTGGCTTCCAGCGGCTCGGGAAAGGCAGAGACGGGTATCATCACTAAGGTCCTTCTCCCCTTCCCACAGAGAAAAGGCAAAGCTCAGCCTCCCTCCCTCAACAGACGTTCGTTTCTTTTCCCGAAGCCTGGTCTTTGGATCTCCTGCCCACACACAAGCTGCCCCTGCGTCTCCTACCGGGCACCCCTTGCACAGGGTCAGCCAATCAGCAGGCTCTCTGAAAGCCCGCCTCACTGCAAGCACCGCAGACGCAAGAGCCTGGGTGGTTTTTATCCCCTCCGGTTCCCTCGAGGGTGCAGGCCAGTGCCTGGGATGAACAAACAAATTGCATTAACTTTCCCACCGCAGGAAAATGGAACATAAATTCCAACTCAGGAGGCCTGCGCCCTTTAGGAGGTCATGGCTAAGGGAGGGCTGGTGGGGTCGCTGACGATGTTGTTGCTGTAGAAGTGAGCAGCAGACGCCCATACCCGCACTACTTAAGTAGCCCGGTTTTTCACACATTACCCCAACACTCAGCTCCCTCCGCCTCCTCTAAAAACTCTCTCTTCTCCTCTCATGAAACTCCCACCCCAACCCCGCGATCTGACTCTGGGCCACCTGAAGCGGCTGCGCTCAGATGATTCAGACAACAACAGGTGTGTTGCAAGCAATGGGCACCAGATGCCATTACACCATCTGTGCTGGTAACATGGGGTGAGCCTGTCTCCTCCTACTGGGTTTTTCTCTTAGGAACTAGGTATCTGACTGTCTCACTGTGCCGCCTTCCTGTCCTCAGAGCAAGAAAGAACTAGATCAAGAAGCTGTGGAAGGAGATGGGAAGTTGGGGGGAGGGGTCCCCTGCTCAGGATGCAGACTTCTCCCCATCCAGCTGAAACCTCTCAAAGGCTTTGTCACAGAGGCCTGGGTTCAAGACCCCACAGAGTGCGGAGGGGTATCTTAAGGGGTACACAGGGAGACAGCCTCTAACAATCTAGGGATCCCCAGACCAGAAACAAAGCAGAGAGTGACGGAAGAGAAAGATGCTGGGGATTTGGTACCCAAGCAGGGTTTTGCAAAGGTCTGTGTGGAGGATGCTCCCCTGACTTGGGAGAGCTGCTCAAAAAGCTCAAAGGGATGAAGAGGAAAGTGGAAAAGGAGGGGAGGTCAGTGCCCAGCAGGGAGCAGGGGCTTGGGGGTAAAGCCTGGGCTTCTCCTCTGTCCCGTGCACCCCCCCTCTCTCTCTCTCTCTCACACACACACACACACACTCTCTCTCTCACACACACACACACACTCACTCTCTCTCTCACACACACACACTCTCTCACACACACACCCACTCTCTCTCTCACACACACACACACTCTCTCTCACACACACACACTCTCTCTCACACACACTCTCTCTCACACACACACTCTCTCACTCTCTTTCTCTCTCTCTCTCTCTCTCTCTCTCTCTCTCTCTTCGCTCTCGCTCTCGCTCTGGCTCTCTCAAAGGCAGCTGTCTACCACAAATGCAGAGAAAGAATCTGTCACTCCCCCGTCCCCCACCTTTACTTACATCACCTCCCCAGTTGTACGCATGTGATGCATGTGGATTTGGACAGAACTGAGTTCAAATCCCACTTCCACCGTCTTAGGTATCTCTATGAGCTTCAGTTTCTACATCAGCAAAAATTATACTTCTCCCTTATATTTGTTTATTCTGCTGTCATTTATTGGCTCATTCAGCAAACTCTTGCTAAGCACGGACCATATAGTTATAGTCTGTCCTGGGCCCAGCACATAATGACTATTCTATGAATGGTGGTGGCTCCTTCCTCATCTCCCATAATCCTACTCTTCTACCTTCCAGTTGATCAATGAGCTTGGTGAGGCAGGGGATGTTACCTAATGAGCTTAGACCCTCAAGGGTCCCCTCCAGGACCCTTGAGCCTAGACAGAGTCCAAATGCCTCTGGTCTCTGCATTTTGTTGAAACAATCTCTCAGGTCAGTAGGATTCTGAAGCCACTAGAAGACAGAAACCAAGGCTGACACCCTATAGTCTTCGACTGCATCAGGGAGCTGACGACCCCAATCCTGAGATGGGGAACACCTAGCCAGGAACCACTCTGGTTCCACCATGGCTACTGCACCTTCTGCCTTTTCAGTCCCTTCCATTAGCTCTAAGCCAGGTCAGTCCTCTCTTCTAGCCATCCAAGAGGACACCTTCTGATAAGAGGCTGCTTCCAGCTGTTCTGAGTTCAATTCCCAGCAACCACACGGTGGCTCACAACCACCTGAAATGAGATCTGGCGCCCTCTTCTGCCATGCAAGTGTACATGCAGTTAGAACACTGTGTATATAATAAATAAATGTTAAAAAAAACTTAGTAATCTTTAAATAATTACTTATTTGAGAGAGAGAGAGAGAGAGAGAGAGAGAGAGAGAGAGAGAGAGAGAGAGAGAGAGGCTGTTTGTTTCTGGTTATTCTCCCATTTTCATTTTCATGTAAAATGGTCACTTTCCTCTTTCCATGGCTTAATCTAGCCACCTTCAAACAGGAGGCCGGAATTAAATAACCCTGAAGGCCACTGCAGTTTGCTCCTAGGGTTCACACTCGTGAAGACTATGGACCATGCTCCCTGCCCTGTGGCGGCTAAGCCCCTGATACTGTAAGCCCCAAATAAGCGCTTTGTTTCATAAGCTGTAGAGAAGCAAGTGCGTGGTTTGCATGCTGGATACGAACGAACGAACGTTCGCATCTAGGCCCAAAAGGCCTATCAGGGAGGGGAACGGCCTTGAGGGGTCTGTGGCCATACTGGAGAGAGGACTGCGTGGGAATGTAAGTCAGTACAAAAAGGAAACATGAGATATAGTGTTCCTTAGAGATTATAGATAGTGTCACGGGACAGTGAAGCACAGTGGTGAAGAGGCCAGACTCTGGAGTTAGACTACTCGAGTCCAATACCCGGTTTCTGCTACTCACGGCTGTGTGATTTACAGCAAGTTGCCTTATTTCCTTGCCATGGTTTCTCCGCCTGTAAAATGGGGAATCATAATAGAATCTACCTAGATGACAATTGGATTGATCGGTATGTGAAAATGGCTACAGTGGTGCCTATCAGATCTGTAATGCTGTATAAGTTTGTTTGTGTGTTTGTTTAACGCTGTTTATACTACTGGAGCAGAGACCGTGTAAACTACCATAAGATGGGACCCCAGAGCAGGCAGTGAAATGAAAGGAAGGGCGTTTCCCCAGCACTGGGCCACAGGAGGTCAGTGACCCCTGGGCTCCCTTCCCCTTCGCGGTCCACCTCCCTGCCCTCTGTGGGAGAAGTGAAACTATAGATGGTGACGGTGACACACAGCTGTCTGAGACCCGCCTCTCCAAGACAGAGACTGGCTTCGTGTGGAAGTTCAACAGGAAGGAGCCGGAGAGGGCTGACAAGTACGAGATCTCATCTGAGAACGGTCTGAGCCACACGCTTAAGATCAAAGATGCCAGGCTCAGCAACAGTGGTGAGTTCTTTGCCCAAGCAGGAACTTGGTACAGAGGCTCGTCTCCCCATCAGCTGTGAGTGGGTCAGTGAGAGCTGGAAGGGTGAAATTCATGTCGCAGCAGCCCCGATGTGTCCGTCCGTTCGTCCGTCCATCCATCCACCCATCCATCCACCCGTCTCCTCTTGGCAAGTCTCTGTGACGGGCACTGAAAAGAGAACATTCTTCTAGTAGATGAGGCAGGTGTAAAAATGAAATTATAATAGTTACTAACCTGAAGTCACCATATGCCGAGGTCGTATCATCAGCTACATAATCATGAACCAAAAACTTACTAGCTTTTAACCGTGTGACATTCTCTGTGGAGGTGTGAACCCACATCTGTTCCCCACCCCCAAATAAACACAAGTGTTCATCTCATGTAAGGTCCTCTGAAAACAGAAAGGTTCAAAGACACCGGGCCAACTCATATGCTCACAGCCTTCACCTCATGGCCAGCAGACCCTCCCTACCCCCTGATGCCTTGCCCTGTAGATGTCCTTCCACTGGCTCACCCATCTAGAAACACCAGCTGCCCTGTTAGCATGAAAGTGGGCTGCATGGCTTACAAGCAAGGCTGTTGCCCAAAGCCACCCGGTACAAGGTGCTTTATGGGTGACCAAGGAGAAGCGTGTGTCCATGGAACACGGAAGACCATCTCCATCTGCGCACGTCAACTTGATCCTGCTCAAGCTCCAAAATGACAGCCACACAGCAGCTGCTGCAGTGCTAGGTGAGGGCACAGTCAGTATTGAGAGTGGTGACGGGGAAGGATGCCCTGGGCAGAGTTTACATTTCAGCTGGGAATGGGATTGGCATACTGGCTTTGTAGCCGGAAGCTGACTGCCTAATTTCTTAAGATCAAGTAGACCTCTCTGCGCCTCAGTTTCCCACCAGGAGTAGGGTAGGGGTTTCACCTAGCATC
Source organism: Cricetiscus sungorus (assembly GCA_030556225.1). Classification (NCBI taxonomy): domain Eukaryota; kingdom Metazoa; phylum Chordata; class Mammalia; order Rodentia; family Cricetidae; genus Cricetiscus; species Cricetiscus sungorus. The sequence goes on from JANBXA010000732.1 coordinate 6,494,358, forward strand.
TAGTTCTAGTGCTTCTCAAATGCGACACAGCATGCGACACATCCCCCAGTGGTGGCTTTGGTGTTGCTGGGACTGAAGTGATGATGAAGTGATGGTCAGGAGATGCGGTGAAAGACGTGGGACTGGGGAGTGGAGGCTAGGTTGGTTGCAAAGGCCACTGAAGTGGGAAGTAAAGCGATGGGATGGCATGGCAGAGGCTGGGATAAAGGGAGAACAGGAAGCTGGGGTTGGGGTAGAAAGGTAGATTGGTTTGAGCTGGTCTTGTGATAACATCCATCACACACACACACACACACACACACATATCATCATCATCATCATCATCCTGCCACAAAACTGGGGCATGGGGCATGGGAAGGTTTGCATTTTCACGCAGTTTACCACCTCTGTGTTCTTAATGTTGGGGACACACAGATGCAGTGTACCCCAATGTGTGAAACTATGAGACCGATAAGTAATTGTAACCCAAGAACGACAGTAACACTAGAAAGCACCGGTACTCCAGAGCCTCAGAAAAGGGGGAGAACTTGCCTGGGGGAGGGTTGTGGTGTGAAGACAGATGAGCAGGGTTTGCCAGGGGCTGCAGAGCCCCCAATATCTAGGTAGGCAGGAGGCTCAGAGACGCAAGGATCAAACTCCCTGGGCACATCTTAGGAGTTGAGGGATCCAGAAAGCTCAGGGCACAGTTACGCCCAGGCTAGCCAGACCTCTGATCAGTGAGAAGCCCTTCTGTCCCTTTGCTCCAAAGCCCCATTTGTGAAGCTGCTGTCTGTCACTAGGCCATCCAAGGCCCCGCCAAGGCCAAGTACAGCTTCTGGAGCTCTTGCATAACTGTAAGTGCAGGAAATGGACGGCCCACCCGTGAAACCGTTCGCAGTAGGAGTACTGGACTAAGACAAGAGAGATGGGTGGCAAAGTGGCCAACTTTCCCCACCCAGGCAAAATGCTCTGTATTCTGTTCGGAGGGCAGAGGCCCTACTGAGACTGAGAAAGTCTGCAGCAAATCCTGTAGGAGACTGCCTCGCGTTAACGGGTGCTCCTAGGGGTTACAATGGGGGCGTTTGGCCACTGAGGTGTGCCCATATGCAGGGAATGCGGCAGGCTCGTCCACTAACTGTTCTGTATGGCACTCTGGTGCAGAGTAAGAGCAAATGGCACCACAAGAGCCGACTTCACTTCTTCCTTCGTCGCAGAGATCATTTTGGAAGCTGCGGGTGTATGACACCAACTTGGAAACACGCTCCAAAGCACTGTCACTTTTACAAAGGAAAACTCTGGCAGTATCGGTTTTTTAATTATGATTCTTAATTAGTTCCTGGCGCTGATTTCCAGGGGTCAGTGTGTCGAGACTGGGATCTATGGCACCAGTCTCAGGAGCCAGATGACTTGTATTGCCACATCTTGCAGAGTAAAACCGGGTTTTAATAAATACTCATGCCTGCCCTTCACCCCAAGAAAATTCAATTGGGAAATTTTGAATTAGAACCCAAATACTAATTGGTGGTGGTGGGTTTCCACATAGTTCCCATTTAATGTCTAAGGCAGCAAGGAGTGGAAGTGTGGAAGAGCCCATCTCAGACACCTGCTACACAGCAGGGATCCTCACCAAAAGACTTCTTCCACATCCGAGGTGTCCGTGTCCATGAAGCTGGGGTTGGAGACCCTGTAGAGCTCCAGGAGGACCCATGCCACATGGGGGAAGACACAGAGCTACAGGTTCAGGGCCAACACCCAGCTCCAAGCCTTTCCCCCTGAGGCTTCATCCCACCAAGAAAGAGGTGGTGATGTTCTGCTGAAGAAAAAGTCATGCACACTTCTTACGCCTAGACAATGCCGAGGGTAACCTCCAGAATCCCCTTGCTTGAAAGAAAAAGCAAAATAAACACTGTGCCGAATTAGAACCCCCGTGCGCCGCGGGAGGTGTACGGAGGATAGAAACAAGTAAGATGCAGGACATAAACAAAAAAAGTGAATGTTTGCCGGTGTTCCAGGGCAGCCAGATGTCTTTGTGTGGCCTGTAGCAGAGCCACGAAAGCAAGCGGTGGGAAAGGCTCTGCAGGGGAGGCTTAAAGCTGAAGAGCAACACGTGCCTCACCTGCATCACTTCCACCCTAGCTGCTGCCTTAGAATCTACCTACAGCTAGAGTGACGTAAGGACTAGTGTCTCTAATTCTGCCACTCACCAGATCCCCGTCCCTGGAGACTAGAAGGAGAGTCTGATAATGAGGGAGCCTTCTTCTGAATACTTCCCAGGTGACCGACTGTGCTGCCTCCTATTGCCACCCAGGGCTCAGCTCTGCCTGCTGTGACCTGGCAGAAGGAAAACGATCACCAGAGGCGAAAGCGTCCCCACTTCCTCAGCAGCAGCAACAAGTGTCCCAACTAAGGAGTCTTCCAGGCCTCGCTCCAGAAAAAGTTTGGAGGCACACACTATGATGTCTACATGCTAGTGGCGGCTACAGTAAGACGCGTGAGGGGCTCCCGTCCCGAGGTACTGTCCACATGCATGTGGCGGGTGCAGGCGTAGATGGGGGCTTCCGGGACACATACTTCCATGTGTCCTAGTGGCAGGCAGTAGCCTACTGCAAGTAACTGTCCTTGCACACGCCATGAAATGTAACTCGCCGCTGTTAGTTAACTAAACTAAGACACAACCTTTTCTGTGAGTGGACAGTGGGGCCTACTTTGACACCGGAGAGCAAGGCTTATCAGCCTTTGACTGATAGAGAGCCTTGTTTTGTTTTTGTTTTTTTCGGGGGGTGGGGTTGTTTTGTTTTACCTATTTGTCTCCGAGTCCTGGAGCCCTGGAGACATTGACCTATGGCACGGCCCTTGTTTCAGATTCTGTGGTTAGCCGTATCTGATGAGAGAGGAGGGCATAAGCAAAGTGCAATCTGCCGGGAAAGTGGGGGGGGGAGGAGGGCAGGGGCTACCAATGCAGAGAAATCACTAAAAATTGGAGTGACCCCTTAACAGAGGACTGGAAGCTTTAAACAAAGGTCTCAGCAACCCCAGGAACAGAAAAAGATGAGCCTTTATTGAATATTAACTACATGGCAGCCTCCTTATCTCTTAATCCTGTAAAAATAAGCAGCCTCTGTTAGACTTCTTTTGCAAATGAGGCAATGGGTACCATAAAAGAGATATAAATTGCCAAAGGTCACAAGCTATTAAATGGCAAGGTGACGCTTCACAAACAGGTTTTTCTGACCCCAGGACATCTGCTGCCTACCACTCAAAGAAGAAAAGTGTGTGGATCCATCTTCCAACAGGCTGGACAGGTGGGTGACAGCACCCATTGATGGACTGAGACCCACCTTTCAAAACGATACTGTTCACCAGGTTTAATCCAGACTGACCCAACACAATTTATCCAGCAGTTCTGGGGGAAATCTCTACACTTACATGTTTTCTCGGGTGATTTTTGATATGCACCAATGTTGAAAATCACTGGTCTAGGGTAAGGGCCGCTGAGAGGCTCAAACGCGGGGAAGCATAGAGGGGACCACAGCTCTCACATACGCTCGCCTTGTTTTTGCTCGTGATGTACACGCTCTGAGGTAATATGTCACTCGTTCTCGTTTGGTCTACTGTCTTCAAGACTATGTGGCTAGCAGTGTGACCCGTCCAATGAGAAGCCAACCTGCCTTGCTTTGTTCTGCAAATTCCTCCCAGCTCCTCCCAATCCTCACGTTAATATTCTAGCAGACCAGGCTCCCCGTTCCCTATCTCTCCAGCTTCGTGCTCTATCAGTCCCTCAAATTCTCTCCCCTCCATGAGTGTGGTTTCCACGGCTACAGATCTTTATTCAGCCAGGTAGAGATGCCTTTCCTTAGGGGGAAAGATGGTGATATCCCATTGCTCTGTCTCTCAAGTGCTTAACCAGGAGTCTGACACTAAGATAATGCTACCTTCCGAAACAGCTGCTGAACTGAGTCAGAACTAAGCCAGGAAGGCATGAGTGATGGAGGTGGAGGGTGCAGCTTGCATTTCACAACCAGAGGTCCCTGGCAGTCACCCTAGTTGGTTTTAGGAATATGGCCTGGGGCCCTGATGCCACCACTGCCTAGCGCCTTTCTGTTTCCTCACCTACTGGTCTTTGAGGAAGCCCCTTAACACAAGTATGACTAGATGGCAGCTTTTGATCTCACGCACAGCTAATCCAGCATGGGAGACGTAGGGACCAGTTCTCAGTTCCTATGTAGTGACTCTAAATCCAGCAATTTCAGTTCTTCACAAGCACTGATAAGTATTAGCGTTGGTTTTTCAAAGATGGTTAAGTCAAGCCCAGCGTCGATCACCGAGAATCTTCAGAAAAGGGAGGAGGAGCACCTCACACACGCTCCAGCCTGGAGGCATCAGCATCAGCTGCCATGGGCGCTTTTTGGCCAGTCTGCCTTCCCAGACAGACGGATGGACGGACAGATGTGTCACCATAAGTGTACGGTGAAGGTAGGGAACAAGAAACTCACTGAGCTCACCCTTCCTGCTCCTGAGAATGGAGTGCAGCAGGAACCCTGGGGATGAACATAGCCAACCCATGCACATGACACCACCTTGTCCACACTCACTCAGGCTCCCCTCAGCACACAGGACACGTTCTGCTGGCTCCCTCCCATACCTTTATGTCACAGAGGTCTGGGCTCAGCATTCTGGAGTTTAAATGGGTCAGGGCCCTGCTCCCTGAGTATTCAGCCATCAAAGCAGGATGGCACTGCTCCTATAGTTTACTGGGTTTTTAAAACATGTCTCACACCAGAATACTTCCTGGAAGAATTTTAAATTTGAAATGATGGAGCCCTGAGCCCTGCTCCCCCCACATACACTCTCTACTTCTTTGCTTTCTGCCCCCATGAGAGGTATCTGTAAAATATTTAGTTTGGGTCTAGCTTAATAGCTCGTAGTAATACACAGCTCAATGGTAGAGCCTAATTTTAGTGCATGAAATGCCTTGGGTTTGAGTCCCAATACCAAAAAAAAAAAAAAGTTTGGGAAGTCATAGCTTCATCTAACACCCATGAGGTTTGAATCTCCTGTATTATATTCCCCCAAAAAGTACAGCAAACATGTCAATGTGCAAACATGTCAATGTGCAAACATGTCAATGGCATGCATATTCACCACTGACTCTTTCTGCTCAGGACTAAGCACTACCCATTAAAATCCAAATGGCCCTGGAGTAAGGCAGAACAATATTCTACTGAGGCTTCAGGTCTAAAGTTAAGAATCAGCTACTGTCATTCCATCCCTCCTCGCTGCTCAAATAACCCAGAGTTCAAGGAGAAGGCGGTAAAAGTCTGCACTACTTAGAGAAGCAACGGGTCTGTCTGTGCTGGGGGCAGGGAGAGGGTAATGACAGATAAGGGTTACCAAGACTGCTAAGCACCTATACACACGCACACACGCACGCATGCACACAGACGCACACACACGTGCATGCACACACACACATGTACTCACACACGCATGCACACGTGCATGCACACACACATGCACTCGCACACGCACGCACACGTGCATGCACACACACATGCACTCGCACACGCACGCACACGTGCATGCACACACACAGGCACACGCACACGCACGCACACGTGTGCACACACACGTACATGCACTCGCACACGCACACACACGTGCATGCACACACACACACACAGGCACGTGCACACGCACGCACACGACCAGAGAAGCGACACCACTGAAACTAGTACTGTGTCAGCACAGCCAGGGAGCCAGCTAGGTGCCAAGATGCCAAGATGCCTGAGCCAAGACAACCGTGACCCAGGCTGTGAGGACAGCCAAGGCTCCTGGCCCCACGCCTCCACCCCCTACCCAGGCCAGGCACGCACCACACGGGCAGACAAGTGAGGCAGCCAGTGGCCCTTGGGGCTTTATCTTTTTTTATTTTTCACATGGGCAGTAGAGGGTGGAGTGACCCCACCCTTGCTCCCCTTGCATTAGGTCTCAGACCCCACAGTGTCGTTTAGGCAGGAAGAAAGCACTGTTGTTGGTGTGCTGGGGCAGGGCCCCAGGTCTGAGCTAGGTCAAGCACCTAGCATTGCTCTGAGGCCCACCCCCTTAAATCTCTTACAGACAGCAGGACAAAGACACATAGCTGAAGGCCAGTCCCTTCCTTTGGCAGGGTTCACCCCAGCCCTGGGGACAGTCTGAGGGTGATGGCTGACTCCTGCCTGAACTTTGGGATGGCCTGTGAAACAGGACCAATCTGAAATCCTGGCAGGCACCCTTAGGTTCCCAGACCAAGGCCGTTCCCTCTACTGCTTCTCACTGACAGACACCCGTTCACCACTTGTCACTGTGGAAGTAACAAGGCTAAGCAAAGGAAAACAAGACCCCACCTTCAGCCAATCTTCCCAACGGGGAACCTGGGGAAGGAGCTTCAAGTCCTGGATCATCTTGAGAGAGAAAACAAATGTGGGAAAGGATAAGCCTGGCATTGCCATTGGTCCTAGGCATAAGAGACAGCCACGCTCGTCCATCTAGCAAAAAGATAAAAAAGCACCATCACCTTCCCGGAGGCCTTTGACGGTCCTGATGGAGTGCGAGAGGCCTACTTTGACTTAGGCTGCCTCTGTGAGCTCTCAGCATCATCCCGGACTACCAGCTTTCCTGGGAGCGCCTCCCGCTTGCTTTCCCAGGAGGTGCCTGCTGACCTAGCTCCTGCACACTCCCAACGTTCGGGCCCCAGCCCCGGGAGAAAGGCGAGCAGACTGGAGTCCCTTCAGTTGGCCTTGCTCAGTCTGCAGTCCTGCACTGGCTCTCGGCTCTCGACAGCTGACAGGGCAATGAGCATCTGAGCAGCATAGTACGTGGACATAATGATCGCCCTTGAGTAGGGCACAGGGAAGCAGAACTTGTTGAGAGCGATGGTCAGGTCTGAGACGATGAAAAGCACCGCACCGCTGCCAGCCGCCAGCTCTGTCCACCGCCAGGCTGCCCCGACCAGCCGCAGCCCTGCCATAGCTCTCCAGCCCATGAAGCTGATAAGGGCCACATAGACTCCTACCAGGTAGGTGAAGGCACCTGACAGCCCCGGGTAGAGTACGGCATAGCACAGGCCCGACAGCACTCCAATCACCAGACCTGTCCGGAGAGCCAGTGGCCGCATGCCAAAGGCTGAGGCATAGAGTATGTGTGTCACGGCAAACATCAGGAGACCTAGAAGCCAGGGGGATACAGAATGCTAAAGGCGGGCTTGGCGGCTAATGAGTACTTGTGTGCAAGAGAACGGGACTTGCTCTGGGGCTAAGAGGGGTAGGAAGAGCTATAGTTCTAAACTCGCCCTCTAGCATACTCCCGTAGAGACCTGGTTCTCCTCCAACAGAAGACCACAGACCCCAGCCTCAAAATCCCTCCAACTCCCTACCCCCTCTTCCAAAGCCTTCCCCCACCCCAACCCCAGGACCCTCTCTCCTGCAGCCCCAGGCAACTCCTATAGCTACTGACCATACTCAAAGTAGCCGTGGTCCTGCCAGATGAGGAAGGCATCACCCACAGCCGAGAAGACGAGCCCCACGAAGATGAGGGAGGCACTGGGGTGGGCCAGCAGGAACCTGATGCCATGGGCCAGAAGGAAAAGCCAGAGGCAGAAGATGGGCAGGCACTTGACAAGGGCACTGACCCACGATGGGCTGGATGACGGCAGCCAGAGCACAAAATACACGCAGGTGGCCTTAAAGAAGGGTACCAGTTTGGGTCCCTCACTCTTCACCTGGAAGAGACAAGACAAGGGCAGCAGTCAGAGGTTGAGGGGGGCGGACGCCCAGGGTGAAGTGCAAACTCCAGCACCTTTCCCCAGGGCTCCAGGGCACAGACTAGTCCTGTAGCACTCAGAACAGGGGGGGCTGGCAGGGAAACCAGCCTGTCCGACTCCAGTCAGCCAGCAGAAGTCGAGGTGACGGCACTATCACCCCTAGGCCCAATTTGCCGGGAAAGGCAAGGGCTCCACTGTCCTGGCAGTCTCATCCAGTCTTGGCCCTGGGACTGGACCAGAACACTCATTCACTGGACCAACGTGAAGATGAGGGTCTTCCCTTCTGGCTTCCCCCCTCGCCTCTCCTAGAGGGGTCCCTTAGCCCCTCTTCCAAGCAGCATCGGCTCCCAGCTGTGATATCGGAGGGAAACCACAAAAACACAAAGACTGAACAACTCACGGTCCCAGCTTTAGGACTCGGGCTCAGGGCCCTGGCAACACGGGGCGAGAGCCAGGAGTGCAGGCAAGTGACAGCATGTCCACCCCCCACAGGCTTCCTGTGCTGCCCAGTCTGCCCCCTCAGCTTCCACTCCACCTGTGTTAGCCTAAAGGTGGCATCGAGGACAAAAGGTGTTAGGGACGCTGGGAGGAAATATAGATTCACGTTGGGAGCAATAAACATCGCTTGAGGCCCCAAAGATTCCCAGGGCTAGGGGAGGATGTTGGCCATTTCTTTTCCCAGAGAACAAGGGCAGGCAACTTGAGGCCCCAGACACAGGAAGGGGGGTGGGGAGGGCTTCTCCTCCCAGCTTCTGATCTGGGGCCAGCAGACAGGCTGGGAGGAGATGGGGAACTGGGAGAGGGAAGTTGGCGCAGCTGACTGGGTCTCAGCTGGATTAGGGGGAGGGCGGCTAAAGAAAGGTTTTACTCAAGGCCACTGCAGGCTCCGTCCCTCCCCTCCGTCAGAGCTGGGGGAGGAGAGTCCGCAGATGTCCGATGGTCCTCCCGAAGCTCCTCCCCTTGGGTTGCTAGTTCAGGGTTTCTGAGGGTGAGCTGGAGAAGCTGGGGTCCCCGATAGCCCCCAAACGTCACCTAAAGTGCTCAGGCTGTGTGAGCAAGCTATTCCCAGCGGGACGCACTCAGATTCCCGCGCTGGCCGGGGAAGGGTAGAGAAGAGGCACAGAGCGGGTCCAGGGAGTAAGCCTGCTCTTGTTCCGCCAGAGGTGAGAGATGAAAGCACCGCTGACACTCCCTTCGCACGCAAGCTCCCTCATCAGGGACCGCCAGCCTGCGCATGGTCAAGGGAGCAGGCCCCCAGAGGACGCCCAGCTCCACCTGTCAGCAGGAAACACCAACTTCGCTCGCCCCTCCTCGCCCAAGCCCATGTTTTCTCGAAGACACTGGCAGTAGGGGGTGAAATCATGGCAGAGAAGCCATCCCAGAAGAGTGCGGAGCCAAGCCGAAGGTTGGGGTTGATAAAAAGTCTGAAAAAGGAGGTCAAGCTAGCAGAGAGCAGTCCACCCTCACCTAGCGCCGCTCAGACAGAGGCGTCACCCCCTGCGCCTACAAAGATGACGATGGAGCCAACCTGGGGCAGGATTCCCAAGAGGTCGACCCCTCCCCGCCCGCCACACACACACACACACACACACACACACACACACACACACACACACGCACACGCGCACACACGCACACACGACCCGCACACCCGCTGCAGACACACATGGATGGATCAACAAAAGTCACGCTTCCGAGTCACGTGCACAATGTTTTCGTCCCTCCCGCGGGCGGAGGGGGGGGGTGCTGCTGCTGCTGCTGCTGCGTGAGTGAGGAGCAGGAGGCCGTGACAGCCGCCGCTGCCCTCGCGGTGGGGGTGGGTGGGGATGGTGCACCAGCTTCCCCGGATCCCCCGGGCGGCCCGGCTTGCAGCGGCCGCCTGCCTCGTCCCAGGCCCGGGGAGCTCCGGCCGCGGCTGGCGCGCTCGCGCACTCACCACAGTGACCGGGGACACCATGGCTGCGGCTGCGGCTGCGGCTGCGGCTGGCACCCGCTCCGGGCTGCACCCAGGGCCAGGTGAGCAGACGACGGGCACAGACAAAGCCGGGGTGAAGTGCAATGCCCTCCCGCGCGCCGGGGCGCTGCGAGGACTGTCCGTGAACCCCGTGACGTCCCCACGGAGCCAGCCAATGAGCGGGCTGGAGCCCGTCTGATGGGCGGTCCGGCTCCCCGCCCACCCCGGTGCACGGGCGGCGACTCGAGGCCACGCCCCCTCCTTCGGGAGGCGTGGCAGGGCATCCCGGAACGTGACGGCGACCCCCGAGCGAGGCAGAGGAGCCAGCGTGGCCAGGGGGGCCGGCACATCGGCACCGCGGGATGCATCGCCTCTTAACCCCAGACCAAAAAGCAAAAGAGGCTCTCGCCAGCCCGATGTAAACATGCAGCCGAAGCGGACGCCAGTTCCAGTAAGGCATGCTTGGTTTTAACCGTGGAGTCACTTGTCCCAGCGGGCGCGGGACGGTCAGCAGACACTCAGCTTTCAGCACGGGAAGATACGTATCCGGACACCCAGTGTACATAAACTATACAGAATCGCGGTTAAATTAAACGCGCGTGGACACTTGTTGGGCAGAGCAAATTATAGCTATGGACGGGAACCTGTGGGTTGACCATTATACTTGAACGTGCTACGAAACCCGCGGATAAAAAGCAAGCAGCAGCCTGTGTGGACCCCATAACGGCAGCAGGTAAACAAATTACAGGCATTAGATAGCCTTACTCACACACCCCTCACAGCTGGAACAACAGTGACGCATAAAGCAGAATTGGCGGGCAAACCTGAGCATACTTAAGGACCCAGAGGAGTGTGAACTGACCGCCGGAAGTCCAATGTAAATGGTCATAATACTGGTGGGCTGGAGCATGATGAGAAGTATGTGTTCAAAACTGGTTGGATTGGCAGGGAGTCAAATGGACTGCCATGCTAGAGCGCCCATGGCCTTTGCCCTTTCTAGCCTGGATTTCCTCGTCTGTAAAATGAATGGGGACCTCTACGGTTCTGCCCAGTCCAGACCTGTTGTATAGGATCAGGGACGGGAAAGGTTGCTGGTTTCTGGAAATACAAGTTATCTAGCAGACTTCATGGAAATGGAGGTTCCCAAATTCCACAGGATAGGTCTGTGATACCAGCAGAGCTTTTAGCTGTGGTGTCACGGGGGAACACTGACTGTTTCCCCCAGATGGGACTACCAGGACCTGTGCTGGAGCCCAGCCCTGTGCTGGCCTGGAAAGACATGCCGAACGAACGCTCCAGTGAGCCCTTCCCACAGTCACTCTCTCCGTTTGTTCCTCCAGCCCTTCCCCAGCTATCCCCAAGCCCCCACAGAGAAGAACAGCCCTCTCCAAGTGACAGTATTGACAACCTGAAATTCCAACAGAGTCCAGTAAGGGTGAAAGTCGAGGTTTGGGGGAAGGGGTGTAGCTCACCTCCTCTCTAGGCAAATTCATGGTCTTGTTTTTTTGGGGGGGGGTTTCCCCCCAGTCAGAAGCTTTGAGAAGACCACCTACCTCATCAGGGTGAGAAATGAGATCAGCTGTCATAAACACCGTTGCCAAATGTGTTCTGGGAAAGAACTCCCAACTGAAAGCAACGTGGACGTGATCCCTCCTTTCCTGGGACTCACTCACTCACGTGCCACACTCTGACTTTGGAGCCTCAGTTCCCCAAGAACAATGCAGCACGCATTCCCGTCACCTGCAGGAGTTTTCAGGTCAGGGCATTTTTGTTTTTCTGGGGCGTGGGGAGAAGGTAATTGAGGTCAGAGCTGCGGAACTCCCCGAAGGTGGGCATTGCAGGCATCCGTGAGTTGCCCGAAACGGAGGCTGGGAACAGAACTCAGGTCCTCTGCAAGAGCTCTATGTGCCTTTACCCACTGAGCCACCCCTCTAGGTCCAGAGAACGTAAACTTTATTAGTGGTTTCAGAACCTGGGGCCAACCAGAATTACTTGAGAGGTCTTCTAAAAGACGTGTCATTTTCCTGCCTTAACCCTAATTCGCCAATTTTGATAAGCTTCAAATACCGAAATATACAGAAAGACATAAGGCCTAGAAATGTGGGCAAAGCGATTTCATAAGAAGCCCACAGAACCATGGCATCTCTCCGCTATGCAGCTCCTCAGTCTGTCCTGCCTTTCAAATCTGTTTCTTGCTGTTTTGTTCTGTCTTGTGACAGAGTTTCACTGTCTAACTGGCTGACCTGGAACTCTATGTAGACCAGGCTGGACTTGAACTCACGGAGATCTGCTTCCCAGATCCATTCCTGCTTGGTCCTTCTCCCTGTCCTGGGAGACAGAGCCTTAGACTTAAGTACAGTGCTCACCAGGAACACCACTTCCAGTTGAGATCAGCTCAGAGTCAGAGGCCAGTCAGAGTGGGAGGGAAACATGGACAAGGCCCACTTGACCGGGCCGAGAATCCGGCATTTCTAGAAGCTGTGCTCCTCCCTGCCTAAGTCTCTTCCTCAAACCTCAGGCTTTGGCTGTGTGCCTCTGGACCAATGACTGCTTTTGTTACCTGACCCTCATCTTACTCTGCCTGCTTGAACTAAGTGAATGTCTGCCCTGCCCTAATCTTATCTTTGAAGACAGGATGCCTGATGGTCAGAAGTCTCTCTTCAGGTGGGACTAACTAAAACCGGTCCTGTCTAAGATGTGCGCTAAAGTGAACGCCCCATGACTTCTAACTTCCTTAATAGTCTGTGACTTTGTGCTAAATGACACCTCTCAGCACCATGACAGGTGACCAGGAAGAACCATAGAAGTCACAAAAGTAGGGGCATCTGAATTCCTGGAGAACCTCTATCCACCTGCAGGAAGACGGAACTCTTTCTACCTGCTAGCTTAATCTTCCCGTGTGTCTTTCACCCGGCGGCTATAACTTTCTGACCCTAGCCGTTGGAAATTTATCTTCCATTACTATTTTCGGCCAAGAATAAAAATGCCCTTCCCTGCTCAGTGAGCAGTCAATTGTTATTGTAGATTCCATAACTCCAAGGGGGAGAAGGAATTAGCAACAGTTTGGCTAATCTGCCCACGCCTCTGCAGGTTGCAATTAACTCTCTTCAGCTAAGTATTCTAGATATTGAGCCTTCACTGCCACGGACACTAAAAATTTTGCTTTCCCTCAAGAAAACGTATCCTAATTTTATTTGAATGGACAATACATTTGGATTGAGTCTTTAAATTTTCTCTTCGGTTGTTTGGGAGGGTTGTTTTAGGCTTTCTTGATTTTATATTCTAGGTAGCAGGGGACTTTAATGAAAATGGGCCCCTTCTTCTTTTCTGCACCCAGAATGACTTGTCATCTGGCCCTTCTCAGGCGGACCGGCCGTTTTCTCTGTACCTGCCTGTCTGTAAGAGGGTGAACCCATTCACTGATTCACTCCACCAACAGACACATAAAGTGTGCTGCTGCGTATGTGCCAGCTCTTGTGTCAGATGTCAGAGTTATTACATATCAAAAGCAGCCTCTGAGCTCACGGAGTCCACAGTTGGCTGCAAGCAGAAAAGTAAACAAACAGGAGAGATGTAGCAACAGAAGCAACTGAGGTGTGAAGCTGGGTGTGGTGTCACATACCTGTAGTCCCAGATGCTCAGGAGGCTGATGTGGGAGGGTGCCCTGAGCCCACAAAGCCAAGCCCAGTATGGTCAGCACAGCCTCAAGAAAAACATGATAGTAATAATTGAAGTCGGAATGGATGTCACAAGGGACATACGGAAGACATCAGAGTGACTAATGAATTGTTCCTGTCGCAGTAGGGGAAGGTGGGGCTTAATCTAGAAGAATAAGTTAGCTTGCCTTGAGTAAACCCCAGTGGGTATGACTCTCTAGGAAGATGGAGTCAGATGTATACAGGAAAGTGTGAGGGACATGCTGAACCAGGACAAACCAGTAGCACTGGGGCTGGGGGGAGGGGGGGTTGATGCCGTGATCTAGAGAGTAGATACTGAAAAACTGGAGGAGAAATCAGAGGAAGGATCCTGAAGCTTCCATTAAGGAGTTTGGACTTGGCCCAGTAGATGCCAATTGTTTTCTGTTCTTAACTTCTCTGGTTGGTTCTGTCTCTCTAGGTCTGGTCCAGAGTCCCTAGAGCACACCCAACCAATCGGCTTTACGAATCTTCCCTCTAGTTGGTGAGTGGTGGTGGTGGTGTACAGCTTTGATCCCAACACTCAGGAGGTAGAGGCAGGCAGATCTCCATGAGTTCAAGGCCTACCTGTCTACAGAGTGAGTTCCAGAACAGCCAGGGCAGGCTACAGAAAGAAATCCTGTCTTAAAAAAACAAAACTGGAATTTTCCTATTACACTGCCATTTAACCTACAGATCTGTCTGGAGAAGAAATGTCACGAGGTGCAGCATGAAATTGTGATAAACGTACGTGAGAGTAGGTTGATTAGGTTGTTGGGGTTGTTTGTTTGTTTGTTTGTTTGTTTTTGAGACAGGGCCTTACTATGTAACTTAAGTTGGTCAGGAACTATATAGACTATACAGTCTATATATAACTATATAGTCTATATAACTATATATATACTATATAGACTAGACTAGTTTCCAAAGATCTACCTGCCTCTACTTCCCTAGTGCTGGGATTAAAGGTGTGTGCCATCAAATCTGGCACAGGTGGTAAGGTTTTTGTTTGTTTGTTTGTTTTAAGAGAGATGAATGTGTGTCAGCCAAAGGGGGGGTGTTTGGAAGACACTAGAATCCAATCAAGAGCTCAGACCAGAAGTAAAGGCTGATTATAGACTTTCGAGTCATAGCCAACTGTTTCCTGGGCTTTTGAGTCAGATCAGGTGCGTAAGCAATAGCCATACTGACTGCTGTGTGGATGTGACTAGCAGTAAAGGGCCCTGATAGAGCAGAAAGGACTACCAAGCCACGCTCTGAGGGACAGTGGCGCTTAGGGGAATGCTAGACAAAGGAAACCTGTAAAGAGACAAACACAGGTGACCATATACCTGGTAAGCTCCGATATACTCAGGTACAAGTGTAGTCACAAGGAAGGAGAGAGGCACCCCCAGCGGCTGCTTAACCAGTGCCAGCTGCGTCTGGATGCAGACACAGACTCTACGGAACTCCCCTGTCATCAGGGAGCCCCCAGCCCAGCTGGGGAGGCTGACACTGGTAACTTCTCTCTCCTCAGATCTGGCCACAAAAGTGGACAGGGTCAGTGAGGCTGGGGGTGGGGCAACGCTGTGCAAAGGTCGGGGAGTTATTTATATTATCCCAGCCCTCTCCAAGCCCTTTCCTATTCCAGCCCAGCTTCCTGTCTGCCATCCGGAGGAGTACAATAGGATTGAAACTCCAACGGAGGAAGTGCTGGGTTTCTACCGTGCGCCCCTCTTTGCTCTACCTGGGGAGAACAGGGCAGCAGTTAATGCAGTGGGGCCTTCGGCCCGGTCTCCCCATCCCTCTGTCTTCCAGGACTGAAGTTTTAACACAATGGAGCTTGTTTTGGAAGGCTGTGTTTAATCCTCCCCTCCTTTTTCTTTCTTTTGACTTTTCGGGGTTTTTAATACATTTCAAGTAAGGAGGGCTGGTTCATTTCTGCCCCTTCACTGCCAAAGGGGCTGCTACAGAGCTACGCCTTCTCCTTGTCTGTTGTAACCAGAGCGTAAAGGTTTGGGGTGCACTGAGCTTTCGCCCTCACACTACCCTTGTTCTTGGTGTGAACTGATTTGACAACCTTTCTCCTGGACATCAGCTAGAAGTCCTTGGCGTCCTCAATTTTCTGAGTGACAGTGATAAGAAAGAAGAATGGCATCTGTCTTATCTTTTCCCATTTTCCTAGGCCCGTTGAAACCCCACCTAGACCGGCATCGGTATGCTACGGCACTCGAGGACAGTGGAAAACTAGACACTCATAAGAGAGGCATTGGTTGCCTGGCAGTGGTGGTGCAGGCCTTTTAGTCCCAACACTGGGGAGGCAGAGGCAGGCAGATCTGTGTGAGTTCGAGACCAGAGTGGTCTACAAGATCTAGTTCCAGGATAGGCTCCAAAGCCACAGAGAGAGAGAGAGAGAGAGAGAGAGAGAGAGAGAGAGAGAGAGAGAGAGAGAGAGAGAGAGAGAGAGAGAGAGAGAGAGAGAGAGATTAGTTATGACAAGGGTGGGAAGGCACTCCAGTGTCACAAGGACAGCCAGAAGTTCCTGGTTGGATTTCCAGCACCAGCCATCCCTCCCGGACAAGTGACTAACTCAGTCCTCAGTTTCCTTTGAAATGGGGAAGCAAATAGTTTCCTTTCGCAGTTCTTATAGGAGCTAAGTGAAAGCAGCACATAAGGCAGAGAAATGTGAAATCCCTTGAACTCTGTATTTTATAATGTGTACTTTCCTTCTTTTCAGGGAGCTGAAGTTCAGGGCGGGCCTCTGTCTGCCTGGAACGCCGTGAGGATGGTCTCTTCTGAAGAGCAGGTAGAACTTCTCAACATTCACGGAACTGGGACACATCAGAAGCAGCAGGAAGCTCGTTAAGTGCGTGGGTACCCACATTTTTGTCACAGGCTTCTGATTCAAGGGCTTCAGGGTGGAGCTGTGACAGCTGCATTTTAACAACTTATTCATGTGCACAGGCAGGTTGAGGTGCTCTGTGGCAGGAAACTCACTGAGCTGTTCATCCAGCAAGCAGGCAAAAGCAATGATCTCGAAAGAAACTCTTACCCACACAGGGCCTGGCATGCAGTGAGAGAGCCCTGGTTAAACATCCCCAAAACAAGCCTCAAGAAGGTGGATCGTTTAGGGACAACAGACATAAATCTATAGATAAAATGCAAGCAAAAGAAAGGGTCACTGGGCGTTGGTGGCGCACGCCTTTAGACCCAGCACTCAGGAGGCAGAGGCAGGCGGATCTCTGTGAGTTCGAGACCAGCCTGGTCTACAAGAGCTACTTCCAGGACAGGCTCCAAAGCCACAGAGTCTTAAAACAAAACAAAACAAAACAATGAAAGGGTCAGCTCACAGGGGCTATGATCGCCTTCGCAAAACCTGAACAAGATCAAACCAGTAAACATTCTAGCATGGGTAAGGAAGGAGTTCATGAAGAACTATGGACAGTTGATGGATGGGGCAGGAAGCATCAGTCTTCTTTAAGAGTATGGCTGCAGTGGATGGCCCCACACTCAGGCAGCACAAATTGGAGTCAGTGGCTTACTAAAAAAAAAAAAAAAAAAAAAAAAAATGAGGAAATAGAGAGGTGGAGAATGGAAGTGGGAGGAGTTAGAGGAAGGAGTGGGAGTTAATATGATCAAAATTCATTGCACTAAATTTTCAAATAAAAAACTTCCTTTAAAAAAAAAAAAAGATGCTTGCCAAGGGAAGATATGAGGAAAGGTTCCCTAGGTGAATGTCTCTGACAATTTAAAGGCTCTTGCTTCCCAGTCTCGCTGCAGATGTGTGCTGACAATTAAAGGTGTGGCAGGATGACAAGCTATGTCTGCATCTTAGGCAATCAGGAAACATGGCAGGACAGACAGCAGGAAGAGGTCTGGATTTGAGGACTGCATTGTAGCAGATCTACTCAGACACAGAGTTGGAATGAAGACTGTGGGATAGCCAAGTCCGTAACAGCAGGCAAAGAGAACAATTAAAAAGCTGTTGCTGAGCTGGGTGGTGGCCCACGCCTTTAGTCCCAGCACTGGGGAGGCTGAGGCAGGTGGATCTCTGTGAGTTTAAGGCCAGCCTGTTCTACAAAGCTACATGGAGAAGCCATGTCTCAAAAAATGTTAAAAAAAAAAAAAAAAAAAAAAGGAAAAGACCCATTCACCCATTCGGAATAATGTTAGTAGGTTGTGGATCAATTCCAAAGATTTTAAAGTAGGTCTTTCCCCGACAGAGTCAGATTTTCATTGCTGTGATGAAACGCCATGTCCAAAAGTGGCTTGGGGAGGGAAGGGTTTGTTTGGCTTACACTTCCACATCACTGGCTGTCATCAAAGGAGGTCAGGACAGGAGCTCAACCATGTGGGAATCCGGAGGCAGGGGCAGGTGCAGAAGCCATGGAGGGTACTACTCACTGGCTTGCGGACCACGGCTTGCTCGGCTGCTTTCTGATAAAACCCAGAACCACCAGCCCAGGGGCAGCCCCACCCACCATGGGATCAGCTCCCCCCCCCCCCCATCAATCACTAATTGAGAAAATGCCCTCCCTACAGCCAGAACTTATGGAGCGGATCCTCAATTCAGGCTCCCTCCTTTCCAATGACTCTACATCGTGTCAAGTTGACATAAAACGATCCAGGACGTGAAGTTAATGCACAAATGGGTGTCTTGATTGTTTCCAGCTGAGGTCAATTAGAAATTCTAGCTACAGGGACATTTGCCCTGTCTTTTCCTGCATGCTGCAAGCCATAAAGATTCTTTTGAGAGGAAAGTCCCTCTCATCCCGAGATGGAAAATGCCTTTGGCCATCGGAGTCTAGTAATAGGGCCTCGGTGAAACTGAGTAAACAGCTGCTTTGAAATCATCCTGATTTTCCACCAGCTTTATCAACCTCTCGTCCAATGTAAATTCTGGAAACAGCCCAGAATCTGCTACCCAAGTCCTGATATCCTTTGGTCCTTTCATTCCATCACGAATTTACAATTCTTTCTTGTTATTGTTTGCTTTGGTTTTTTGTTTTTTGAGACAGTGTTACTCTCTGTGTAGTCTTGACTGTCCCGGAACTCACTCTGTAGACCAGGCTGGCCTCTAACTCACAGAGCTCCACCTGCCTCTGCCTGCCAAGTGCTGGGATTAAAGGCATGCGCCACCACTGCCCAGCATAATTCTTTGTTTTAAAGGTATAAGGGCATCATCCTTGGTCATTTTCTCAGGCTCCACTGTGGTAAAGATCTTCATATACTTGTAAAATTAATTTTTAATTGACTTTCTTTCTCTCTCTCTCTTTTTTTTTTTTGTGCATACATTTAATCCCAGAGCTCACTGTGAGTTCAGGGCTAATCTGATCTACATAGAGAGTACCAGGCCAGCCAGAGCTACATAGTAAGACCTTGTCTTTAGGAAATATAAAATTAAAAAGAAATTTCTAGAGAGATGAGTGCTTAAGAGCACTTGGTGCTCTTCCACAGGACTTGAGCTCAGTTCCCAGCCAGGTGGCTCACAACCACCTGTGACACTAAGCCCCCTTTTGCCTTCCACCCAGGCTTACACACACACACACACAACACACACACACACAATTAATGTACATTTTAAAACTCTTTGCTGCATCTACTTTGGGGATGAAGACCATTCTGAGCAATCAGGCTGTTGACTTTCCAGAAAATGTCAGCACCACTCTGAAAGGACAGTTAGGCAGGGCCTTGGAGGAACCTCCATCCATTAAAGGAGCCTGAGTCTCCCCGGAAGGAAAAAAACACTCCCAGTTGACACATGGTGGAGACACAGAAAGACACTGGCTGCTGTGTGTGTGTGTGTGTGTGTGTGTGTGTGTGTGTGTGTGTGGTGCAAACTGTGTGTGCTCCAGCATAGAATGTGATCAGGTGTGCAGGGCCAGCTCTGCACAAGCTCACTTTCCCACCAACATTGTTAGTTATTCAGAAAACTGGGTCTGCCCTGAATGTGGTGTCAGTTAGGAGGACTGAGAAGTCTATGGGGCCTCTCGTAGTGGATCAGTATTTTCCCCTAATATACAAATGGATTTTGGGAGCCCATTCCACATAGAGGGACACTCCCTCAGCCTAGACACATGGGGGAGGGCCTGGGCCCTGCTCCAAATGATATGACAGACTTTAAAGACTTCCCATGGAAGGCCTCACCCTCCCTGAGGAGCAGAAAGGGGATGGGATGGGGGTTGGAGGGGAGAACAGGGGAGGATGGGAGGGTGAGGGAACTGAGATTGACATGTAAAACAAGCTTGTTTCAGATTTAAATGTATTGAAAAAATATTATTAAAATGGGTTTGAATTGTCTCAATTGACATCTAAAATTTTGTGGTTGAAAAATATACCCACAGGGCTCAGATGAGGACAGGCATTGCCTGTTCTGTCCCTCATGAAGGAATTAATCCTTAAAAATGATATTGAACTTGTTTCAAATTCAAAGTCTTTGATCCAAGAAGCCACAACAGTTAAAACAAGGACATTAGAAAGTCCTGGCATCTGTGCTTCTGAAAAAGGAACAGGGTAGCAAGAGTTAGTGTAGCAAGTAAGGAGTGAGATCTGAGGTACACGCCTCTAGAAGCAAGATCATCCTGAATTAGATGAACAACCAGGAATGTGTTTTAGGACAATAAAGGCCTTCTGCTGGTTGGGGGGGGGCAGATCTCTCTTGCTAATCAGCTCTGATATCAAGAAAGATGGCTCTTATCTGTTACCCACTTAAAGTGGATGCAGGAGCGCCATGTGCTCAAAGTCACCATCAAATACAGAGCAAGTTCTAAGCCAGCCTGAGCTTAAGACCCTGTCAATAAAATAAAATAAAATAAAATAATAAAGCCAGGTGTGGTGGTGCCAAGCCGGCCAGGACTACATGGGGAGGCCCTGTCTCAAAAAGTAGACAAATAGAATGGCTTCCTGTATTTGTTGAGTTCCTAGACCCAATCAAAGGACCCACATAAGAACTAAGGAGCTAAAGCTGGGCAGGGTGGCGCCCACCTTTAATCCCAGAGCTCAGCAGGCAGAGGCAGGTGGATCTCTATGAGTTCAAGGCCAGCCTGGTCTACAGAGTGAGTTCCAGGACAGAGAAACAAACCCTGTCAAAAAAACCTAAAATTTTAGCTATGGCATTCAAAATAAAAGATAAACCTAAGACTAAAACCTGAAGAAGAAGGAAAAAAAAAAAAAAACTGGGGAATCCTCGGGAGAGATGGCTCCATGGGTAAAATTCTTGTCATCAAGCCTAATGACAAGCATTTGAGTCCCAGAGCCCACATTGTGATGAAAACTGACTCTTCTAGAGTTGTTCTCTGACCTCCGGACATGCCTGTGGCACACACGCACGTACACCAATAATAAACAGAAATATTTAAGAGTTTTTAAATGGAGGGTTTGAGTTGAGGTGCCCAGCATAAATGAACAGAGTTACTTCCAAGAAGCCATAAGTTTATTAAATGAAAATCCCGGTTCCAAAAGTGGGCTGCCTCATTACAAGTTGTTGGCCAGGGAAGCCTCTGAGGATCAATCCCTCAAGCAGCATAGGCTGTTGCCACCGCTGCTGATTGCCCACCAAAACTGGCTGGTGAGGCCCTTTAGCTGAAGACGTCATACTACAGGGCAGAGACACCAAGTTGGAACTGTGCTAGAAGCTTCCTGCCCTGTGGCTGACGTCTATAGCGCTGGAAGGCTTTGTGCTGGCTGGTAAGGAAGAATAACAGCCTTATTTACCAGTGGGGACAGCCAGGGAAGCCAAGCCCACTGGTGCAATAGTGGCATCACTGTTGCCCAAGTGATTTCTAATTGGATTTGAAGCCCCATCCACAGGAGAACATTCACGCCTAGTAATGCAACCTGGCTGAAAGTCTATGGCTGGTGAGTCAGGCTGTAGGAGGAAGCTATAGCTATTTCTTCTTGCCGAATGGACACGTTATGGGTGTCAAACTATCTCCTAAATATCTGTGCTGCTGTATCTTTAGTCAGAGAAGCTGCTTTTGCAGCAAGCAAGGTTAACTGACCGAAGTGCCGTGAATAAGTAACACTGAGCGTTCATCCTTAAATGGACCATCCATTTCGCCCTCTCCAAGGCATTGTAAATATTGAGGGAAAGGGGTAAAGATGCTGGAGCCAGAAGAAGGAGCACAACCTTGTAGAATATTGTCTGTTTTTCTTTCGGGGATGGTTGTGGCGTTTGTGATCCTGGACTCTAAGCATCTGTGATAGCCTGTGTAAGAGTGGGACTATTAATATTCCATCATTGAGCAGAGAGGGTCTCACAAGGCTCACCCCTCTACAAGCAGTCAATGATTGCTGAGGAGGGAAAGACGTGTCCAGTGGTGTAGCCACTGCTGAATCGCCCGTGACCCCACGAGATACCCCGATTAAACGCACTGGTTCACCAAACAAGAATAAAAGGACAATGAAAATAGGAGGAAGGCTAGCTAGCTGGGACGTGGGAGTGAGAGGGAGCCCAGGGAAGGTTATACAGGGGAAGTATGCTGAAAACGCATTGAGGAAATACCATAACGGAATCTACTATCCTGTATAATTAACACGTGTTAATGAAATGTTTAAAGAACTGAGAATAGAAGAGATGTCACCCCACTACACCAGTGGTATCTCTGCGAAGCCCTCTTCAATAGCTTCCTGCAAGCGGATTCCCTCTGTTGTGACTAATCCTGTTTATGAATATAACACACTTAGCATGGAAACTTTGGAAACTAGAGAGAAGCGTAAATAGTATATCTAACACCATAAAAAGCCCAGTGACAATCCCGCTGGAATGATGTAGCGTATTTCTTCTGGTGATTTTACACACGTATAATTGGGCTTTAAAATGTGAATTTATGACAGCTTATTTAATATACCCGTGTTTGTGGGCATGCAAGTTGTTTTCCAGTTACAAAAAGGCAACAATAGACACCTCGTACATCAGTCCTTGTCTTTATTGCTTTCGCAGCTCCTTTTTTTTTTTTAACCCCCCCAGGTTAAACTCAAATTTGCCATCCCCCTGCCTCATTCTCCTCAGTGCTGGAATTACAGGCATGTACCATTATGCCTGATTTTTTTTTCAATTGTTTTCTTAGTACAGATCTTTGGAAGTAAGATGAATAGGGGTTCATTACATTTGTGAATCATAAATTACTCTCCAAAAATAGTTTATGCTTTTGTGACAGTGCTGGAGAACCTTAATTCATATGATTAATGACTGTCTGAAAGCTTTACTTAGGCATAGTATCTTTTAAATTTGTGTGTGTACATGTATGAGTATACACATTTTCATGCATATGCCCGAAGAGGCCACTGGAAGCCAGAAGAGAGCATCGGATCCCTGATGGTTGTGAGTCAGAAGCTTAAGTGCTGAGACCCAAACTCAGGTCCTTCATAAAAGCAGTGCCTGTTTTTAACTGCTAGTCACCCTCTCCGGCCCTGTTAAGCATTTGAAAGTACCATTTCCTTTTCTATTAATTTTCTGCAAGTTTTACTTCCTATATCAGTGACAGATGTTTGTTATATGCCAGACAGCATGTCGTTTGCTTTGCTTAAATTTTCCCTGTGAGTTTTCTCAATGCTTTTATGACATAGACTTTATTATTACTTTCATTTTACAGATGGGGAAGTGAAGCCTTACAGAAGCCAACTAAGAGACTTGCCCTTGGTTACAAATGAGGAAACAGAAAGTCAGGAAGGCCAAATAATTCTTTAATGTACCTTTTTTCAGAAAGTCCCTCATCTGATGAGGAACTCTGAAAAAGAAAGCCGTAGACAAGGTGCCAGCTGGCAGGACATCCTGGACAAGTAATGCAAAGAATCGAGAGTGTTTACGGGTGGCTTGCTTTAAGCATGTGTAAGCTGTGACTTGGGAGATGGCTCAGCAGTTAAGAGCACACACCACCTCCCAGGGATTCAAATCACCCCAGCACCCATGATGAACAGCTAACACTACCTGTCACTTCTACTCCTGGAACTATGGAGTAGGAATAATACAAAACTCAGGGACGGATGCTGGGGTTCAAGCTGACGGTCAGAAAAGCGAAGCAGCCGGCCACTAAAGAGTCCTTAGCTCTACCAAGGCTGAGACCAAAGGGGGCGATCCTGGCCTCCAGCAACTTCGGATTGCCACGCTCTCCATCAAACCCCAGCTGCACTGAGCTCATGCCCTGTATCCTCTCTTTTAGGCTGATTCAGTCTCCTGTAGCCCAGGGTGGCCTTGAACTCAGGAGATCCACCTGCCGCTGTCTCCCAAGTGTTGGGATTAAAGGTGTGGCCACCACTGCCTGTCCTCTAAGGCTACCTAGTGGGTGGCTTAGGTGTGTGGCTAAGTAGTGGCTTCGCTCTTAACTAGGTGTGTGACCAGTAGCTTAGTTTTGTACCCTGATCTTTATGCAAGCTTTGTTAGCTTACAAACAAAATATCACTACACACACAACTAGACACCTTCTCCCAACCTCTGCAAGTACTGCACTTACACGCACCTATCCGAAAGTGTGCATGCACACACACAGAGAGAGAGAGAGAGAGAGAGAGAGAGAGAGAGAGAGAGAGAGAGAGGCAAACACACTACGTATGTATGTATGTATATATATAAATATATATACGTATACATAATCTTTTTTTAAAAGTTTAAGTCTATGTATTGTTTAAGCTGTCATCATGTTGAGTTTCTGTTATGGACTGAATATTTATGTTTCCCCAAAATTCCAATGTGGAAGCTTTAGTGCCCATTGTGATAGTACTCGAAGATGGTGCCCTTGGGAGATTATTGGGTAAAATCAAATCATGGATCCCCAAGATGAGCTCAGTTCCCTAAGGGGGAAAAAAATCAAAGTTTCTCTTTTTCACCAGGAGAGAATGCAAGGCCAGGACAGAGGTCTGAACCTGAACCTGGCCCTGCCGGCTAGGCTTTCAACCTCCAAAGCTGGGAGAAAATAACAGTGTTTAAGCCACGCAGCCTAGCATTTGGTTGCAGTAGCTAAGACCGTCTCTAAGTTTTTCAAGAAGAATGGCACAGGAGTCCCCCATGATAGTTCAACTTGACTTTAACCGTTTCTAAGACCATTGAATGTTAACAGTCCTGGGTCATAATTCTGTGTGTGTGATACTGGGGTTCGAACCCAGGACCTGTGTGTGCTGCCCAAGTGTTCCGTACCACTCAGCTATAGTTCTGGTCCCTTTCTGTTTTAGCTTTGAGACAGGATCTCACCAAGTTGCTTTGAGCTCCCTGCGCTAACCCAAGCAGACCTCACGCTTGGGATTCTACTGGGGCAGCCTCTTGAATAGCTCTGCTCAATATTTCATAAATATTTTCATAGGCAGTTGCTTTTATTAAAGCGTTTGGGGCTGGGGTTGATAGCACTCGGCCGGTCGGTAAAGCGCTTGCCAAACAAGCATCCCAGAAGACACATAAAATGCCAGGCACGCTGGCTTGCAGTTACAATCTCAGCAAGGGGCTCACAGACACAGGTGGACCCCTGGGTCTCGCTGAGCAACCAGCCTATCCCAGCCATTGTGCTCTGGGGCTCAGCGACAGCCTCTTTCTCAGAAAGCAAGATGAAGGGGCTGGGAGGGTGGCTAGGCAGTTAGGAGCACTCGCTCTTGCAAAGGGCCAGGCTTTGGTTCCCAGCACTAAACAGCTGGTCTTAACTCCAGTTCAAGAGATCCAGAGCCAGCAATAGACGCACACCCAGTTCATGGCCATGCTCTCAGGCAAAGCACATCCATATATACAAAAACACACAAATCATTAAAAAAAAAATGGATCGCTCCTGAGGCGTGACACCCGGGATGACTTCTGGCCTCCATACGCACATGTGTGTACATGTAAACATGAACACACATGCATGCAGAGAGGGAGGGAGGAAGAGAGGCGGAGACGGAGAGAAATGAAAAGCCAGGGTCTCCTGGGATTGATTAGTTTTAAAAAGTAATAAAATGTCTGCGTTTGTTGTGGGTAGAGATGTAGCTGACTTGGTAAGTTCTTACTCAGCACACACAAACCCCTGGGTAGCCCTGGCGTGGTGGCACACACTTGCTTTTTTGTGTTGTTTGGTTTTGTTTGGGGGGAGATTTTTATTGTCCTTAGGTGATATTATTTTCTATCTAGAAGTGCCAAAGTATTTAAAAATCATCAGGCTTATCAAGAGAGGTTAACAATTTTTGTATATTAGAGTGATACTTTAAAAAAAAGTCATTTGCCTTCCCCCCCCCTTTTTTTTTTTTAAAAAAAATTTGAAACAAGGTTGTATCCCATGTCAATCCCAGTTCCCTCACCCTCCCGTCCTCCCCTATCACCCCCAACCCCAGCCCATCCATCCCCTTTCTGCTCCCCAGGGAGGGTGAGGCCTTCCATGGGGATCTTCAAAGTCTGTTGTATCATTTGGGCCCAGGCCCTCCCCCATGTGTCTAGGCTGAGGGAGTATCCCTCTATGTGGAATGGGCTCCCAAAGTCCATTCATATACTAGGGATAAATACTGATCCATTACCAGAGGCCCCACAGACTGCCCAGGCCTCCCAAATAACACCCACAATCAGGGGATCTGGGTCAGTCCTATGCTGGTTTCCCAGCTATCAGTCTTGGGGGGGGGGTGAACACACACTTGTAATCGCAGCAGGAGGCAGGGGAATCAAGAAGTTCAGGGTCACCCTCAGCTATATAGTGAGTCTGTAGCCAGCCTGGGCTGAACGAGACCCCAACGTGCAGGGAAATGTTTGTTGAGTAAATTGAGAGGTTTGCTGAAGATCCTGGACTGTGTTTATCCAAAGAGGTTGAATTCACACATCGTGCTCTGGAAGATGCTTCTTACAGCAAAGCTCCCCTCTGAAGGTAACTGGCCTGGGCTTCCTTTCCCGTGAACCTGCCAACTAACAGTGGGGCAGCTACGGCCAGTTCTACGGGCTGCTGCCTCTCCCCCGCACTGGCCAAGCACAGTGTGTTGTAGCTGTTCAAATCAGCATCACTGTATCCGGAAGCTGCAGAAGTAGCAGACGGCTCCACCCCACATCAGCATGGCCACCATGCGTGACCTCACAAAGTGCAGAAACCTGCAAACCGCAGCTATGGCCCTGAAGAACTCCAGAAGCCCAGGAGCCTGGAAATCCAGAAGCCCAGCAGCCTGGAAATCCAGAAGCCCAGCAGCCTGGAAATCCAGAAGACCCAGAAGCCAGGAATCCGGAAGCACAGTGGTCTACAGACCCAGAAGACTCTTGAGTCTAAACTCGGCTAGAGGCCCAGGCAAGGATCCTGGCTCAGCAAGTCCACTAGCCATTGTGGGAACATCCAGGACGCTTAAACCTTCCTCTTCCTTTCTCCTCATGTGTGCCGGAGGCATGATTTTATTACCACAAACTAGTGAACAACACGTTAAAAAAAATAAAATAAAAAGACTGCCACAGCGCCAACTGTCAGAAAGGCTGCCTGGACCGAATTATGGCAAAATTTTAAATACCATTTTTGACAGGAAGTTTCCAAAATTTAAGTGGAAAATGCCAAGTAGTCCAATTACTCAGGGCATTTGGGAGTGCATTTTTTAAAAAGACATAAAATGGGTCTTTCAGCTGGGCCGAGCGCATGACTGTAATTCCAGCGTTGGGAGGCGGAGGTAGGTCGGCCACCACTGCATAGCAAATCTGAGACCAGCCTGGGTTACGTTACAACAGAAAAGGTTTGTAATGTGCTCAATTTCAATGTTCTCCTCTATGCTTTATGGCAGTATTTCATTTCTTTCATGTAAAAACATATTGTGAAATTCTCATGGGGTAATGTGTATCGAACATTGGAAAGAGGGCAGTGCTTATTACTATTAAATTTAGCAACTTAAAGACACCAATTTACTATCTCGTTTCTGAGGATCCAAACCCAAAGTAGCTTTTGCAGAGGTGGTTCCGGCTCAAGTCACGTGAGGTTGTTACTGTCAGTCAGTCAGCTGGGGACTTGAGTCTGTGGTCACACCAGGGCTGAACTGGGTGGAGACTTGGTTTCCAGGCTCCCTCATGTGGGGATGGGAAAGGCTTAGCTACCAAGAGAGGGCAGAAACATTTAGTCTTCAGGGCAACTTCCCCACAGCCTCCACACAGCTCAGTGAAGCAAGTTTCCCAGGGCAAAGGATTCAAAAGGACCAAAGCCCAAAGCCAAGGTCTTACCACTTTGTCTCAGAAGTGACAGGTCGCCTGTGCCTCTGGTCACACACGTGGCTTTGGTACAATGTGGTACAAAGCCACACAAGGGCTTCAGCTCCAGAAGCAGGAACCACTTGGAGGCCATCTTGAAGGCTCCTCGCTCGCTACACCCTGCTTACTGTAATTCTTGTTTGAATTGGGGTTTCTGGCCCCAAGCCTAGGACTCCTCATTTGGAAGTACTGCAGTAGCTACCAAAACAGACAGGTAAATTATCCAGCAGATGCCTAAATCGTAACTCAGCAAATTGAGGACACAAAAACTTAGGAGAATATTTTAGGTTTGGTGTTTTGGTGGGTTTTTTGTTGTTGTTGTTTGTTTGTTTGTTTTGTGAGTATTGAAATCACTACTCTGGAAAAATCAGAGTTTTTGATGCTTAAGTATTGTCATCGTCGTCATTGTCTGAGATTGTATGAGGGTTGTTTGTTTGAGGTAGAATCTCACTATGCGGCTCTGACAGGCTGGCCTGGTCTCACACAGATACATCTGCCTCTCCCTCCCGATTGTTGGCAGGAGAGGTGTGCTCCATTGAACCCCACTGCTCTAGGCTGGCTGGCTGGCTGGCTGGTTGCTTTTTGAGACAGGGTCTCTCTATGTAGCCTTGGCTAGTCTGGAACTCACTATGTAGACAAGGTTGGCCTCAAACTCAGAGACCTACTGTCCCTGCCAGCTTCCTGAGTGCTGGGATTAAAAGCATGCTTTACCATGCCTAATGGTCTTAGTCATTTTTAAATAGTTTGGGCTGGAGAGATGGCTCGGACATTAAAAGTACTGGCTACCCTTCCAGAGGGCTTGATTCCCAGCACCCACATGGTGGCTCACCACAGTCTGTAAATGTAGTCCCATGGGATCTGATGTCTCGAGGTATGCAGACATACGTGCAGACATAATACCCATATACGTAAACAAATAAATCTTTTTGTTGTTGTTGTTTTGTTCATTTGTTTGTTTGCGGTTTGAGGGGGTTGTTTGGTTTTTTTGGATTTTCATGACAGGGTTTCTCTGCTTATCCCTAGCTGTCCTGGAACTTGCTCTGTTGACCAGGCTGTCCTTGAACTCACAGAGATCCGCCTGCCTCTGTCTCTTTCCCAAGTGTTGAGACTAAAGGTGTGCACCACCACTGCCCTGCATAAATTTTTTAAGGCTTTCTTTGCTTGTTTTATTTGTATTTATGTTTGTTGTGGGGCATTGCTTATTTTAGCTTGGATCGTTAGGGGTTTTGAAACAGGGTCTTATGAATTTCAACTTAGCCTCAAACTGGTTGTACCAAGGATGACCTTGAACTCCCAAGCGCTGAGATGACAGGTGTGTGCACTGCCACTAAACTATATTTTTCAGGATGCCTTCAGGTATGCAACTAAACTGAGTAAAAGCTTCATTCTGTACTTTATTTCAGCTACGTATGTAGCAGAGAGCGCCTTGGGTTTTCTTGGTTGGGGCCTTGATGGGGTCGTTAGGGCCTTGATGGGGGCCACACTTTGGGAGTTGCTAGTCTCGAGCCAAATTCTAAAAACATCTTTCTGTTCCCCAGTTTTAGTGCCTGCCCCATGACTACTCATCTCTGTCTTTCTCTTCTTGCTACAGCTAATCCCCTATAAAAGAGCATCTGTGGGGGCCAGTCCCTTGCAGGAAGACCTGGGTTCTTTTCCCAGAACCCACATAGTACCTTACTGACCAGTGACTCCAGCTCCAGGGGGCCAGTGTCCTCGTCTGGCCTCTACAGACACAAGGCACACATGCAGTGTACTTACATATGTGCAGGCAAAGCACTCATACACGTAAAATAAAAATAAATCTTTTTTTTCAAAATTAACACATAAAAGCTTCCCTCCACAGGTGAAATGTTCTGTGAATTTGTATGTGTCCTCTCTCTCTCTCTCTCTCTCTCTCTCTCTCTCTCTCTCTCTCTCTCTCTCTCTCTCTCTCTCTCTCTCTCTCTCCTTCTGTGTGTGTGTGTCTTTCTGTCAGTCTTTTTGTCTCTCTCTCTCACACACACACATACACAAAAAAAAAAACTATGTGTAGTAGTCTCCAGTCTGCACCTTGCTTTTTCAACTACCAGAATCTCTTAGAATTCTGTCCTCATTAACTTATAGCTGCACCAACTGAGAATAAAACTAGCATAGTCAAGAACCAAGACATTGCATGTGTTCAGAGCTACTTGAATCCTGGAAATCACAAATTCAAGCAACCTTGAAAGTTCCCTCTGCGGTCTTACAGAGTGGCAGCTGTGTTTACCGCCTTGAACAGCAGGGAACTGAGACCAGTTCTGGGGAAGTGAGAGCATCTGTAAGAAGGGGTTAATGGAGGTCTCGGAGTAAGGGGTGTGCCGTGGGAAAGATCAGCAAGGAATCAAGAATGCTTCGGGGAGAAAATGCAGCATGCTCAACCCCACAGGTCAGCCTGGATGCGCGCGCGCAGCGCACAGGTCTAGCGTGAAAGCGTCTGCGCACTTATTAACAATGACCTCCTGACGCTTTGTTGACTGCCCTGAGCCAGAGCTGCCCCATTTTGATTGTTGCATTCCCTGCCAAGTCTTCATCATTCTTTAAAGCCCTGCGTGATTCTATAATTATAACTCTACCGTAGAGTACGTCATCGTTTATTCAACCAGTCGCCCTTGGGTGGATAATTAGGCTGTGTGCTTTGTTTTTGTCTGGTACAAAGGACAATGAATAACAATCTATATACCTCTGAGTATAAAGAAGAAATATGCTGGGTAAAACTTAGGGTCTCACTGATTTCCCTAATTAAAGGCTATATGTATTTCTGGCATGTGTGTGTGTGTGTGTGTGTGTGTGTGTGTGTGTGTGTGTGTTGTGCTCACACACACATGCACAAGTGTGAGGTCAGAAAACTACTTGTGGGAGACAAATCTTTTTTCCAGGAATTGAAAACTTAGGCTATTAGGCTTGGCAACAAGTTTTTGTTTTTTGTTTCTTTTGTCTTCATTCAAGACAGGGTTTCTTTGTGTAGCTCTGGCTTTCCTGAGACTAGGTCTGGAGACCAGGCTGGCCTCCACCTCTCAGACCTGCCCGCTTCTGCCTCCTAAACACTGGGATTAAAGGTGTGTACCACCACCACCTGTAGACAGCAAGCATCCTTAGGCCAGGATGCGCTGAGATTCTACCTGGGCTGTGGCGGAGCCCCCTGTGCTGTCCAGTGCTCTACCTCCACCCAGTGGTGTGGCCAGGAGTTACACGGCCCTCTCCGAGCCTCTCCGAGCCTCTCCTTTCCCGATGGAATCAGGTCCCTGCTTTCTAAGACAGTTGCTGAAGCCAGCAAATCCAAATATAGGACACTTGAAAATTTTAATTTTGGATAAACAACACTTGAGTTATATTTTTTAAAAAAGGAGTTCACTTACCTGAAATCCAGATTTAATTAGGTTGGCCGTTTTTAATTTATCTGAGAATTATTTTTCATGGGTAATCGAAGTTTACAGAAAAACAACCACGCCTGTGTCACAGATTCTACAAGGCCAATTGACAGATTAACCATCCTGAATAGAGAGTTTGGATGTTTCCAATCTGGAGCCAAAATCATATCGGGCTGTCTCTAGTAGCACTTACCACCTATTTCTGTGCCTGGCGTAGCATCTTTTCCACTATAGGATAAAACTTTTATCATATATTAAGTGAGTAAAGCATGATATTACACTATTGCAAACGCTGAGAATGTTGCAAGACAGAGCCTGAAACCTATGGGACTCTCTTAGTAGACCAGGCTGGCCTGGAACTCATGGAGATCCACTTACCTCTGGCTCCCCAGTGCTGGGATCAAAGGTGAGTGCACCATGCCTGGCAATTTGTGATCTTCTTATCGACAGCTGTCGAGATTCCTCGAAACCATTTCCGAACTAGAGCATGTCATTTGGAGCAAGCAGTAGCGGCAGCTGGGCCACGGTCACTCAAAATCGCCTCAGGGATGGATGATTGCGGCCAGGCAAAAGTCAAAAGCAGACTCCTGGTCAAGAGGATAGAACGGAGCAGCGCTGGCTCGGTATCCCGAGTAGTGACGACCCCAGGAAGGGGGCTCACCTTACACCCGAGCCAAAGATAGGTGGAGTAGTTAATCCTTTAGTGTGGTGGCCCTCAACCCTCCTGAAGCTGCTACTTCATAACTGCAGGGTTGCTGCTGCTGAGTCATGTCGTAAAAGCAGGATACCTGACAACCTGTTCCCACCACAGGTTGAGAACCACTACCCTGGTGCCTCGTTTCATGGGCTGCAGCTGTGACGGGGGGAGGGGCTGGTTTTTCTGAATTACTCAGAGAAGCCTAACCTTTCCTTCTCTTTCTTTTCTTTCCTAAGCACGACTTCCTCCACACTTTGGGATTCCCGCCCTCCAACGTCTTAGACTCCCCTGGTCTGTCTCTAATGTCTCCCTGCCTGCCCTGTGGCTATAGTCTGTGATACGTCATGTTAAATGGCATGTCTGTTTCCATCATTTCCTCCATCTCCTCCACATGATGGCCAAAGTTTGCAGCTTGCCTGCCCTGGGGTTATTTTTGACTCTTAATAAAATTGACCTTTAGTTTTGATTTGACTCTATTCCTAAAACCTTTAAAAAAAATTATTTTTTTCAAGATAGGGTTTTTCTGCGTTACCTTGGCTGTCCTGGATCTTTGCTCTGTAGACCATGTTCACAGAGATCCGCCTGCCTCTGTCTCCTGAGTGCTGGAATTAAAGGAGGGTGCCACCACCGCCCGATTTAAATTAATTTTTAGTAATTATTTATATTTATTTTTTGGTATGGGTATTCTGCCTGAATGTGTGTCCTGGCACCACTCGTGAGCCTGGTGTCCTAAGAGGCTAGAAGAGAGTGTCGTATGCCCTGAAACTGTAGTTATGCTCTGCTGTGAGCCAGGTGTCTGTAAATTATGGCAGCAGAGCTGGGGGCATCAGCGGGTGGTTTTGTTCTTGCTGCTTGCTGGTACACCTTGTTTGTAGCATCTCTCACTACCCTGGAAACCACTGATCAGACTAACCAGTGAGCCCCAGGGCTCTTTCTGCCTGGTTTGGCCTCCCCAGCAGGCGCCTAACTCTTTAGGTGGGTTCTAGGATTCAGACTGGGGTCCTCATGTGTAACAAACTGTAACAAACGTGTTACTAACTGAGCCATCTCCCCAGCCTCATGGGAAGTTGTTTTAACACAAGATGGCGGGGCAGGGCACTTACACACTGAGGTCCCATCACTAGCAAAAGAAAAGAAATCCTTCTTTCTGGGAGGAGTTTGGGCATGGGGGTGGGGCAGGGGATAATGAGAGTGAGCTTCTCTAGGCTGCCTGGCACTCAAGCCTTTGTCCAATCCCTCTGTCTCTTCCTCGGCTCCCATCCTGCACACCATAATAGTGGGATTACAGATATACTCATTGCATCAGGCTTTCCACATGGGATGTGGGCATCAAGCTCCAGGCATCAGACCTCTCCCTGCCCCGAACCACCTCTTCTAGAAGATTCATAGCAACGCAGTTCATCATGAGTCCATGCTAGAAACTATTATATAATACATACGAGAAAAGGGGAACAGTTGTAGTTGATCTAGAAAGGAAGATGACACATGATTTCCTCCAGAAGAATGCCATTTATTAGGACAAAGGACACCCCCCCCCAGGCCATGATGGTGAGAGGGACAGAATTATACAGAAATAATATATGTATGTCTAAACATGATTGGGCTTTAGAGAGAAGAGGTGGCAGGACTTTAGAACCTGGAGAGGAGCTTCATTGAGAAGGAGAATGAACCAGGCATTGGTGGTGCACACCTTTAATCTCAGAGGCAGGAGGATCTCTGTGAGTTCCAGGCCAGCCTGGTCTACAGAGCGAGTTCCAGGACAGGCTCCAAGCCACACAGAGAAACCCTGTCTCTAAAAGAAAAGAGAACAAGAGCCATAAGAGACCAAGAGCTGTATAGAGGGGCGGGGCAGGGGAGCCTCTCCAGAGAACACCCTTCTAAAGCAAACACCTGAGCAAAACTCACCCGAGGACTCTCCAAAGCAATCCCACAACAAAGGAGAAATCTGACTTCTCGTAATCTGTTAGGAGTGGCAGAAGTTTTATATCATATGGTCTTTTAAAAGTGATCACGTGGGCTAGAGGCATGGCTCAGAGGTTAAGAGAACCGGCTGCTCTTCTAGAGGTTCTGAGTTCAAATCCCAGCAACCCCACACGGTGGCTCACAACCACCTATAATGAGATCTGGTGCCCTCTTCTGGCCTGTAGGCAGGCATGCAAGCAGAACACTCTACACAATAGATAAGTAAGTACATCTTTAAAAATAAAATGAAAGTGATAGTTGTCTGTTAGGGGTAAGCCCATGTTCTTTTATTATTATTTAAATTTAAAATAAGCTTGCTTTACTATCAATCCCAGTTCCCGAGCCCTCCTGTCCTCCCTTGCTCCCCCCACTAATCCCCATCCCATCCCCTTTCTGCTCCCCAGGGAGGGTGAGGCCTGCCATGGGGGATCTTCAAACTCTGTCATATCATTTGGAGCAGGGCCCAGGCCCACCCCCATGTGTCTAGACTGAGGGAGTATCCCTCTATGTGGAATGGGCTCCCAAAGTCCATCCCTGTACTAGGGTGGAATGGGCTCCCAAAGTCCATCCCTGTACTAGGGATAAATGCTGATCCACTACCAGAGGCCCCAAAGTCCTCCTGACACCACATTCAGGGAATTTGGGTCGAGCTTATGCTGGTTTCCCAGCTATCAGACAAACAACCCACATGTCAGTCAACAGGGATAAAGTAGAATGTATCCATTCAACCAGTGCACAACAATGAGAATAAACTATTTTACCTGCAGAAATATAAACAAACTTCCCGTGACACTGTGCAGAACTGTTTTGCACTGGTAAATAGTCTGTCCCTTTGAGAGACAAAAAGTAAAGTTAAGGACCCCCCCCTCCTTAAAATGCAGGGCAGTCTGAGCTGGAAAGCTGACCCAGACCACTCTCAGTTCCCTGGAATTTGCTAACCACCCTCACTTTCCCTCACAAGGCCCTAAGATAGCCGAATACCAAGAATTCACACTGCCCCTCAGGTCAGCGTGTCAGCAGGTGGTAAATAGGGTCCTTAAGAAACAAAGAGATCGCTGTAACTCCTGTTTGCTTAGGCAAGTTTAATTAGCACACCCTGAGGCCCTGAGGTCTGCTGATCCCAACAGCCAGACCATCCGGCCTCAAAGGGAGAACCCAGGACTCTGGTCAAGTACTGATAGAGAGTCACACCCCCTTCCACCCCCTCCCTGAGCTTGTGGTTTTTTCCTTTAAAAGGACTCCCCTGGGGAGAATGTTGCTTCTCTAGCCTGCGTGCTGAGGCCCCCGGTTTGGGCAAATGTTTCCCATTCATTAAAGCCTCTTGTGTGTTGCATCAACTGGACTGGACATTCTGAGGGTCTTACACCTTCAGATAAAGGTCATGAACAGAGCAAAGGTTACAGGGCACGATGGAGGTCCTGGCTTATTCACCTGTGGGGGGAATATGGTCTCTGTGCTTTGGCCATGATAATCCAATGCAAGAGGGGCTCAGTGGTTCCATGTGCTTACTGCTCTGGCAGAGGGCCTGAGGTCACTTCCCAGCGCCCATGTTGTGGAGTAAAATAAGGCGGAAAAGGCTAGTCTTGGGAGATTAATTTAGTGGTTTACTTAAAGCACTTCTTGTCCTGCCTATTTGCCAGCCTTGACTGCACTTGCTACCTGGGACAGAATGCCCTGGAGAAATGGCTGAACCTCGGGCCCTTGCCCTTAGCAAGATACTGATTGCCACGTACGCTTCTGTAAGAGCTCCAGCTTGCCATGCCTTGTGGGTTGGTTTTTGGTTTTGTTGTTTTTAAGATTTACTAATTTATCGTGTATAGTGTTCTGCCTGCATGTCTGCCTGCAGGCCAGAAGAGGGCACCAGGTCTCATTACAGATGGCTGTGGTTTCTGGGAATTGAACTCCGGACCTCTAGAAGAGCAACCTTGTGGTTTTATAGAGAAGAAAATGAGAATGCAGACTGGACCCAGACGGGGAGCCTTTCAGGAGCTGTCCTGACTTCAGTCTCTGTTGACATCTCCGCTTGTCCATCTCACTGGTGTCGGAATGCTTGTTCCAGAAATATTCCCCAAAGCAGTTGGGCAGCTCGTAACTGCTTGACTCAAGCTCCAGAGGATCCAGCAACCTCTAGCTTCTAAGAGCACCTGCATGCACTTGCCCTTGCAGAGATGCACACACCTCCATGTGACTAAAAATAAAAATATCTGGGCATGATGACGCTCACGTATAGGCCCAGCACTCAGGAGGCAGAGGCTGGCAGATCTCTGTGAGCTCAAGGCCAGTCTACATAGTCAATTCCAGGTGAGTCGGAACTTAACAGGGTGAAATCCTGTTTCAAAACAATAATTTTTAATTGCTTAAAAGTCAAAAATAGAGACCATCCATAATCTTATCACAAAAAAAAAAAAACAATAGCTGTCACTGTCATGAGATCGAGGGCGTGGCTCAGTGGTGGAATGCCTGCTTATCATTCTCGAAGTCCTGGGCTAAATCTCTAGCACCCACATGGTGGCTCACAGCCACCTGTAACTCCCTTTCTAGGGGATCCGGTGCCCTCTCCTGACCTCCACAGGCACCAGGCACGTGGTGGCGCACGTATGTAAAAGGCAAAACACCCACACACATGAAATAGTAAGAATTGATCAATAAGGCGTAGCTGCTATTACCATTTTGGGGTAGATCCATCTGGGTAAATTTATACACCCACATGAACATTTAAACAATAAGCGCGTGTTCTTTTCCATTTTCACCTTTCCCCTACCCACCAGTACACATTTTAAACACTCATGGTGCTTTTAAGCATTTTAAGAGTGTCTGCTACACATGCATACCTTAATTCATTCAGTTGGCTTACAGCAACCAAACATGTAAGTTATCTCTCCCTTTTTGCCAGCATAAAGAACAGCAGTCGCCTGGGGGTGTAGAGCGCTTGCCTAGCACGTGCAAGACCCAAGTTCAATCCTCGCATCGCCACAAAATAAACAAGCAGAAAACAAGGCAACGGAAATGCGGCACACTAGGGGGACTGAGGCACGGATGTAAAGAAACTCCTGACCAGCGAGACTCTTTCTGAGACAGGGAGCGGGGGAAGAAGCAACAATTAAGTTTAAATTTTTTTTTTTTTTCGTGTGTTTCTCCGTGTGTTTTTTTTGTCAGAAGTCGTTTGCAGTTCTCTCGGTTAAACCTAGGGCCCGGTGCATGCTGGGCAAGTGCAGACCGTGGAGCTCTTTCCCCGGCCTCTGTTAGAGATGCTTTTACACTTTGTTTTTATTTTTATGTGTGAGTGTTTTGCCTGCATGGACCGTGTGCATGCCTGGTGCACTCAGAGGCCAGAAGAGGGCAAGAGATCCCTGGAACTGTAGTTACAGGCCGTCGTAGACCTCCACGTGGGAGCTGGGAATTGAACCTGGGTCCTCTGTAGCAGCAGCAAGGGCTAGTAATCGCTAAGTTGTCTCTCCAGCCCCACTTGGAGATATTTTTTAACCCCACCCTCTCTTTTCTTCTGTCCCTTTTCACTTCACAAACACCATCATTAGCTTTTCTCGAAAAAGCCCTTAGAAGCCAGAACTAGGGATCCGGAGTTAAAGATTATCCAAGCTAATCTTTATTGCATAGTGAGTTAAAGGCCAAGAAGGTCTACATGAGACCCTAGCTTTAAAAAAAATCCAATGGTCCTAAAACTCCCTCCAGACCGGTGGACAGAGATCTGCCGCTTAAAGTCATTCTTCGTTACTGCTGTTTTGTTGGGGGTGTTGTTGCGTTTTCTTTTTCAGAATCCCACGTTGTAACCCAGGCTGTCCTGAACCAGGCTAACCTCAACTCATAGAGATCCCCCTGCCTCAGAGGGCTGGGATTACAGGTGTGAGCGGCTGGCGGGTACATTTTAAAAGTGTCTGCCACCGCGTCTCGTGGAATGAGTGCTCCGTGGTCTTGATCAGTCGTTATCATTTTAAGAACATCCAGGTCATTCCTAGTTCTTAGGCATTACAAGTCATTTTGTGATGTTTCCTTGTAAGTAGAACCTTACCGGTTCAGTTATCGATCTTCTCGGCTCGGTGGAAAACGGTTCTGGACCCTTTAAATGCGTTTCCTTGGCAGTAATGAAATCCTGTCATTAGAGGGCGCCAGAGAAACTGGCAAGGACCGGAATTTGATGCCCTGGGTCCCGCGTGGCCCCGCCCTGGACAGACTCCACCGTCAGCAAGGCCTCTGGAGCCCTGGCTCCTGCAGTGTGGGGCAGTCAGCAGAGCCAGCAGCACCCTCCACAGCATCCTCCTCCTCCTCCTGCATCCTCGGGAAGCTCTGTAGGAGGGAGCACAATGAGACTGACCCCAGCACCCTAGCAGGCAGATGCCAAATTCCACCACATTTGCAGGAGTTCCATTGGTTACTCGGCAGTGACCCACAGCAAGGTCTGGATCTCGGCTGTGGGGACAGGGAATTCTTCCTCGGATCCATCCGTTTCAGAGGGTTGGTGACCTTTTGTAGTCCTTAGAACGCTCCTTGCTTCACGTGGGGCGATAGTTCAGCCCTTAGCTGCTTGCTGTGCCAGCATGAGTCCCCCGGTATCATGGTGGGCATGTTGGAGAAAGCCTTTAATGCAAGCATTGGGCCAGCAGACAGGACTGTCTCCGGGGCTAAACTTTAGCCAAAGAGTCCCAGTGACGCCCTACCTCAAAACCAAGTTGGTAGCAGTAGAGGGATGGCACCGAAGGCCACACCCAAATGCACACCCAAGTGAATTTTAAGAAGTTCTTTTAACCCGTTGCTCAAAGCTCATTAGACTCGTATTTCTCATATACTCACGACTCTCCCACATAAACTCCCTTGTTCCAATGCCACGGTTGAGTGGGCCCTTCTGAGTGCTGCTGTCCCCCTCCTGAGAGCAGCCAGGTTATTTCCAGGGCTTTGCCAAAACACACAAGCCTGCGATAAATATTACACACATGTCCTTGTGTGCTGGTGGTTTCTATCTCTGGGTTTTTCTACACTGGGATTGCTGCTTCGTGGGTGCCCACAATCTTCAACAGCCTCACAGAGTAGAAACTGTGTCCGCAGCCCACACGACCTGCCGGCCGGTTCTCCCTGCCCTTTGCTTTTGGTCAACAACCTAGCCTTGGCCCCTTTGGTCCATCTTAAATACCTTGGTTGTCATTTTTCCTTTTTTTTTTTTTTTTTTTTTTGAGATAGACCCTCATTATGTAACCCTGGTTGGCCTGGAAGTTGCTCCGTAGACCAGGCTGGCTTCAAACTCACAGGGATCCACCTGCCTCTCAGTTGACCTTATTTATGGGCAAGTACGTTTCTAGTTGACTTCCTCTGTTATGAGTCATATGGGTCAGGGCACCACAATGACTTCACTCAGCCTTGATTATTATCATTAAAGGGGCTGTCTCCAAACACATCCATGCTGGAGATATGGATGGGGGGATGGGCAGGACACAGGCTTTAACACATGTAGAAACGGTGTATTGTATCATTTCTTTTTGTTTATTTGTAAAATTGTTTTTACACAGAGTCTCATCTGTAGCTCAAGCTGGCCTTAATCTTTTCATTTGTTTATTTATTTACTTACTTACTTATTTATTTAATCTTTCTGCCTCAAAAGTGCTAGGATTAGCCAGGTATGGTAGCACATGCCTTGAATCGCAGCACTCAGGAAGAGGAGGTAGGTGGATTCAGGACTGCCTGGTCTACATAACCCTGCCTAAAAAAAAAAAAAAAAAAAAAAAAAAGCTAGGATTACAGACTTCTTCCATAAAATATAGATCGCATGAGATTTGGATCTTTTTTTCTATACATAAGTTAAGGGCACAAAATTATAGTTTCAAATAAACATATTTATATGAACCTTGACATTGAAGTAACCGGTCATATGTTTCTTAAATAAGAGACTTTTAAATCATCTTTAGGATTTGGATTCCACTCAAGGGCAGATGAGCCTGAAAAAAGATGAGCTTGAGATCCTGACCCTTCTGCTTCCCCTTCAAAGCCTTGGCACCACAGGTGTGTGTCACACTCCCAATTAATTATCCACCCCCACCTCAGCCTTCAACTACACAGGCTTCCAAAAAAACAGGGTCTGGAGGAGTCCCTCTGGCCCTGTCTCTGTTTGCCTTTCTCCCACCAGCTGTCAATTGCAGGTCTCTCTCTTTTCTTCCTTCCCAAATAGCTTAAAATGCACAGACACACACGTTTCTCCTCACACTCCACGTGAATCCTCTCTTCTTCACCATTTGCTGAAACCTCTTTAAAAGCTGTGTGGGAACGGGATGGGAGGGGCGTGGGGGGCTTGGGAGGG
Source organism: Cricetiscus sungorus (assembly GCA_030556225.1). NCBI lineage: Eukaryota > Metazoa > Chordata > Mammalia > Rodentia > Cricetidae > Cricetiscus > Cricetiscus sungorus. The sequence continues at coordinate 6,534,237 of JANBXA010000732.1, forward strand.
AGGGAGGGAGAGGGAACTGGGATCGATAAGTTAAAAAGAAAAAAGCTGTGTGTCCGGGTGAGCTTACTAAGGAGAAATGCTGCTGAGACAGCCGAGACCACGGGATGAGCCCATCCCCGCCCGGCGGTGCCACGCCCTGCCCCGAGCCCCTGCCCAAGCCCGGCTCTCACCAAACCAGTACAGAAGCTCCTCCACCACCACGGCAACTCTGAGGCTCGGAGGACTTGTCTCTTTCTGTACAATGACTCTCAGAAAGGGGCAAATATTGTTAATGCTATCCTTGAAGACTCTGAGGAAGAAACGCCTGTTAGGTAGTGGGGAGCGCTATAAAACAGCGGGATGGCATATCCTCTTTCTCAAAAGATAAAACCAAATACATACATACATGCATGCATACATACATACATACATACATACATACATACATACATACATACATACAGATTGAAAAGTGGAAATATTTACACAAGGAAAACCATCCGAACAGTAGAGACGCCGGAAAACCACTTCCTTCCTGCTGGGGACTGATGCTCTCCATTTTCTAGAACATCTTCTGGCCCATTGCCTTTCATTCAGCTGTAACCCTTAAATAGACAAGCCTTAGTTTTCAGCCCGTCGGTGGTGGCACACGCCTTTAATCTTAGCATTTAGGAGGCAGAGGCAGGTGGATTATCTGTGAATTCAAGGCCAGCCTGGTCTGGGACAGCTAGGGCTGTTACACAGAGAAACCCTGTCTGGAAACAAACAAAAAGAAAAAAAAAAGATCCTCACACACAACTTAATATTTTTTAATTTTATATTTTTTTTTTTTTTACATTTATTTATCCAGTGTTCTGTACTTACTTACATGTGTCCCTGAAGGCCAGAAGAGGGCACCAGATCTCATTACAGATGGTTGTGAGCCACCCTGTGATAGCTGGGAATTGAACTCAGGACCTATGGAAGAACATCCAGTGCCCTTAACCTCCAGCCCGATTTTCCTTTGGTGGAGATTGAGCCTAACACCCTGTATGTGACAAGTACAGGCTCTACCACTGGGCGACACGACCAGCACCTCAGATTCACTGTCTTAAAATGCATTGCAGTGCATAATGGTTTTTTGTTTGTTTGTTTGTTTTTCTGTAACAATATGTCTAACAGATCATCCTGTCGTGCCAGTTTCTCCAGGCCCCAGACCAACCCTAGGGGCCAGACAATTCCAAAGTAAACAGGAAGGTTTCTCTTTATTGTTCAAGCTGGCCAGCTTGAGTCTCACTCTAAGGGGGGGGGTAGACTGAGATGCCATCCAGCCATAAAGGGAAGCTTTTAAAGGGGAAGACCATAAGGTTGAAGGCCACAGACTCCAGAGTTTCCATGGTTACTTAAGGTCATAGAAACGCAGAGTAAAACAGTAACTATATATTTTAAGCAAGATTCATTTGAGAAAGATAAGACAGGGCATGCGGCTACAGGGTTTCAGGGTCACAGGGTCTGTCAGTTATCGCCTGGGCTGAGGGATCTTTACAACCGTCTGGGGACCTTTATGACCAGCAATTAGCAGACATGGGGATGTTGACACACGTGGCGGCCAGTCACCTCTTCTCTGAGAGTGGGCACTCAGGCGCCACTCCTGATACAAGGAGTTAAATTTTCCTTTACCATTAGACGTTTCCTTTCTCTGTATAGATTTGGGGCCCAAGTTTTAAAACTTTTATTAATTTTAATTCTTGGTCCATCAATCCTAGGGGAGATATATGTATCTATTTCCTTCTCTGTTGGTGGAAGCCAGAGTGAGGGTGTGGGTTCACACGAGTCTGTCAAAGAAAACCCAAAGACACTTTAAGAATTAATTTAGCCTTTTTGGCTGCAGGTGACCACCATCTTGACGGACTAAAGCACTCTCCCTATGCCCAAGGCATTTTTTTTTTATTTTTCTCAATGTTTACATGTTAGCCAGTTGACTCCCAAATGCTCGGAACAACTGAATGAGGCTTCCTAACAGATAATGCAGTGTGCAAAGTCTCGACTCACAGGTAACACGGTTTTCTGGGGCTCCTGAACTTTTGCAGACACCCCTGTCTCCTTGGGTGGCTCAAAGGATGGCTTAGGCTAGGTGCTGGCTCCCCGGATCTGGGTCAGGTGCCACCCGGTGGGAGGTTAGGGCTGGTAGCTATCCATCGCTGAGGTGCAGTAAGTAACTGTCCCAACGACTCTGCATATGCATGCGTGCATTGTGGTAGAACATACATCTAGGGAAAGAATTTCTACATCCAGGTAAACACATTAACATTTGAAATAAAGAGTACTGAGAGTGGGTGGGGCTAGAGAGGTAGTCCAGCAGTTATGAGCACTTTCTGCTCTTTTGGAGGTCTAGAACTCTGTTCCAGAACCTACATCAGACAGCTCACAACTACCTGTAACGCCACCTTAGAAAGGCCAGATGCCCTCCTGCGCTAACGTACACATATCCGCACACAGACACATAATTAAAACAGCAAGGCCAGACATGGTGGCACGGGCCTTTAATCCCAGCTCTCGGAGGGCAGTGGCAGGCAGATCTCTGTGAGTTGGAGGCCAACCTGGTCTACAGATGTAGTTCCAAGGCAGGGCTGTTACACAGAGAAATCCTGTCTTGAAATCAAAACAAAACAAAACAAAAAAAAAAAAAAACCCAACAAAACAGTAATGATAGTAATGTATGTGACACAGGCGACATCTGAGAGAAATCAGACAACTTGCTTGACCACTGCTTAGCAGGGCTGCTGTGCAAACCCCATGACTGTGTATGTAAAAGCTGTATGTATGACTTAGAAGACCGTAGCACAGTTAAACACACCTGAAGCTTTAGGTTTTATACTATACCAGACTGGCCTCAAATACTCCCAAGACAAAGTATTCCCCTGACCCTTATGAATGCTACTTATTTGCAAAAGCTTTTGGGTTGTGTGATCCGAAGGGAATAAAAAAGAATGTGTTATTCAGACTTTAAATTCTTCCTGCCTGCCTGCTCTGAGTCTCGCCGTGTAAGCTCTGCGAAGTTCAGGAGCTCAATATGTAAACGAGGCAGGCTGGCTTCAAGCTCCCAGAGATCCACCTTCCTCTGCCTTCTGAGTGCTGGGATTAAAGGCATGGGCCACTATGCGCAGCTCTGTCTTAAATGTTTCTTCCTTCCCTCCTACCCTGGCTCTCAATACCTTCTCAAACTATGTAACTTTTCTGATCTCACCATCCAAAATAAACCTGCTAATTCTCAGAACCTTTTAATGCTTGTTCTTGCCTCTGTGCTTGTATTCCAACTGCAACTCTATTACTTCTAAACTTGCTAACCGAAGTATAAGAGATCCAATTAAATCTAATCTCAGAAGCATAACAAATGTTCTCACTGCCATTTTATTGGCAAACTCTAACAACCCTCCACTCAGAACTTTCCTTACTCAGTAGTTACTTTCTGTGTTATTGCGGTTATTAAAGCCTTGATTTGGGCAGAAGCTGGGTCTTTGTACTGTCCATCAGGGTAAGCACATACTGCTTTCTCTGCAACTATTTGCTGAATTCATTGTTTTTCCTCTGATAAAGGCGGGGACTCTGCCTTTCTTGAATTACCACCAGCAGCTCTGATTTAACATTACCTACTGTGTTACACACACACACACACTACCACTGTATTGTTAGCTATTGATAGCTATTTTATCTTCACATTTTTACAGCATTCAAATGGATTACTTAACATACGGAGCAGGCATTCCCGGTTTAGTGGTGTACACCTTTGATCCCAGAACTCAAGAGGTAAAGGCAGACAGATCTCCACAGATTTGAGGCTACCTTAGTCTACACAATGAGTTCGGGCTACAAAGGGAGACCTTGCCTTTCAAAAGGGGGTGGGGCTGGTAGTGCAACAGGCCCCAGGTCTTAGCACAGCTGATCCCATGGTGGAAGTACCCTCCAGACCATAAAACTCAGCATTACCTGTCAAATGGAAAACAAAGACCAAATCCATCAAAATCTGGGAAAATCTCTAAATGTACGAACCTTGCTTTTTGGTTCCTAGCTAACTGTTCTTGTTAACTTAAGTATGTCAACCCAGACTATGGTCTTTGTTCTTTAAAAGCTCAACCCGAGAAAGGCTGGGGACTGCACTGGGACACTGACTGGCTAATTGGCTTAAACGTGTGTCTGAGTATTTCTCTGGTGGATACCCCACAACAGAAGGAGGCAATCCAGTTTGGCTATCTCTTATGAGCTGTTCACTGAATAATTGTACCATAATAGTGCAGTTATCGTATCTCTTTTGAATCTCTGCTCTACAGCAGTAAATAAGTAGATTAAGTTAGTTAAGGTTGAATCAAATAGGCCGATGCGAAGGTTCAGCAGGTTCCAAACCTGAGTTCAATCTCCAAGACCCTCATGGTGGATGAACCCAACTCCCACAAATTGTCCCCTGTCCTCTGATCTCCACATGTGTGGTGTGATGCATACTCAAATTCACACACACACACACACACACACACACACACACACACACACACACTTTTATTTAAAAAAGATTAAATCACCTAAGATTTAATCAGACAGCCTACAAGAAGTACTCAGCATATTGCAGGGCCCAGCTATCTTGACACGGGGTAGGAACTTCTTATCCACTCACTAATGTGCATAAGCGGAGAAGTGTTTTGGAACCGAACAGTGACGGGTAAAGGGGTTTGTTCTCACAGATCTTCATTTAGCCTGAGAGTCAGTAATTGGGGGGACGTGTTAAGTATCTAATCACAGACTGTGAAGGAGCTGTAAGATTTTATAAAAAGAGCTGGAGAGATAACGGCTTAGTGATTAAGCACACTGTCTGCTCATCCAGAGGACCCAGGTTGGATTCCCAGCACTCACGTGGCAGTTCGCAAACATTCCAGCTCCAGGGAACTGGATGCCCTTTTCCAGCCCCCATGGGCACCGGACACTCTCAGGCTGGACTGCCCCAGTGGGTGCACGCACATACGCCCTGCAGTGTGCCCGAGTGCAGCCCGGCCCGGTTTGTGACTGTAAGTCTTTTCTCATTCATTCCCTGGGTTAAAAAAAAAAAAAAAAAAAAAAAAGCAGCAGGCGTCTCTGCTCTGTGTGTGATCTGAGCAACCGGCACCCAAGGACCCCGGCGCGCGCAGCTCGGGCGGGATGACCGACAGACGCGACCGAAACCTCCTCGCCCAGGCCTGTGCGGGGTCGGCTGCCAGGACGCCGCCGCCGTTTGGGATCCGAACGCCCGAACTGCGGAACCCACCGCACCCCTGAAAGCAAGCAGCAAGCCACGGTCTCCCTCGCTGCCCCACGCACCGCCGCACCCACCAGCTCCGGCCCGGAGCCCCTCACTCAGGCTGCGCAGGCCCTCGGGGGGCGGCGCCACCTAAGCCACACCCCTAGCTGCCCGCTCTCTTGCATCTGGTTGGCTGGGAGCAGCCTCGGCCCCGCCCCGTCGAGCCAACGCCTGCAGCCACGTACGCCTATTGCGCGCCTCGCCCCGCCCCGGGGAGCGGAAGTTGCGCGCAGGGGCGGCGCCGGGCGCGCGCGTTTCTATAAATTCAGAGTCAGCCGGGTCCGCGCCGGCTTTGGAGGCAGCGCGGGGGCGGCGCACGGCATTAGGAGGCGCCGGAAGTGTCCTCGCCGAGGGGCGGCGACACAGGAGCCACTCAGGCAAGCCAGTCTCAGCGCAGCTAGCACAGCGGCCGGACTCACTCGCGTCGGCCGCGCCCCGCGTCCCCCGCGTCCCCCGGCCCAGCCCGGGCGTCTTCGCCTCGGCCAGACATGGACTTCAGGGAAATCCTCCTGATCGCTTCCAAAGGACAAGGTGTCAATCATGTCCCGGTGAGTCCCCGGGCTGCCAGTGGCAGTGGGTAGGAAACGGCGGGCGTCGGGTCAGCTTCGTACGTGGCGGGGGGGACTTGCAGGCGAGCGCCCGTCGCAGCGGCGTCCTCTTCCGGAGTTTACGCGGGGCCTTGGGTGCGCGGGGGCCCGGGGTGCGAACGCGGAGCTTTCCTGGGCTTGCTTTCGCCGCACCGTGGACTTTGCGGCTTGTGCGGGGTTTGCGAGTTGCGCAAAGCGGGTGGATGGGTGGATGGGTGGGTGGGTGAGTGAGTCGCGCCTGGCAGAACGCGCTAGTGCCCGGAAAAAAAAAAGAAAAATACTTTAGCAGCTGAATTGAGGGCCAGCATAGCCAGGAAGCTCGGAGACTTTAAGAACTTTCGCACGCGACGGCCTTGCCCTGCTGGATCTTTTTCCTTTCTTTTCTTTTCTTTTTTTGGCGGGTCTACTGCTACTGCGTTTTTGCGTGATGTCTTGGAAAGGTTCTCTGGTTCGTGGCCCCACCCACGGAGCCCAAGATTAGTTATCAGCTGCCAAGGAGGTGTCTGGTGTTGGGAAGAGAGAGAGGTTCAGGGCTTTTCAGGAAACCCAAGGCCAGCTGTGAGGGATTGATGTGTGTGTGTTAGATCTTTCGTTTGCCGAAGGTGCGTGAGGCCCTCGGATGGATTGTTTTTCCCCCATTAGAGCCAAGCGGATTTCAGCTTTCGTTTTCCTAGCGGACTTTCGGATTTTTAGATTTCGTTTGCTCGGTTCCATGATGTTTTCAGAGCTAAATGCTGAAGTGGCCGGACATCTGGCTCCTGGGGTTATTGCTGTTTTGCATAAACCAGTCATTTCTGGATCATCAGGAGGTCCCCCGGGCACAGCTGTAAACCGATATTTCGCGTTGTGATAACCCGCGGTTTGGTGGGTGAAGTGTCCGACTCAAAACACCTCTTAGAGTCAATCAACTGCAATTTGAGATCTCATGTGAACTCTGAATTTCTTAGTTTTTTTCAGAATTTGCAGTGTTTTTCTCTCTTGCCACTTCTTGTCTAATCCAGCGTATGTTTTTTTTACTCTTGAATATTTTAATCTAAAATAACGAGTAGTTGGTTATATTTGTGTATGTGTGTGCATATATACATATGTTTTATATATGATATGTACATATATGAACAGGCATCTACCGTCGTGGTAATAATGATAATAATCACTTAGAATAAACATTCCTTGCCTGCAAGTGGTGGCCCACGCCTTTAATCCCAGCACTTGGGAAGCTGAGGCAGGTGGATCTCTGTGAGTTCCAGGCCAGCCTGGTTTACAGCTTGGAATTCCAGGACTGCCTCCAAAGCTACAGGGAAACCCGTTCTGGGTTGGGAGGGGTAAAACATTTCCTCTAAGCTATGAAGCTGTGGGCACAAGCCTTTGAAGCCTGGAACAACAGTACTTTCTGCATTTGTAGATTTTCTAGTCAAGTCAGTGTTAGGTCTAATATCCATCTATCTTTGCTTACTTATTTCATCTTTGATCTTTAATTTCGAGAAAGATTTAAAAAAAAATACTAGCTTGAATAACCAAGAATTGTCTTGTGAAAGAATCAGAACCCAGATTTTAAAAGCCAATAGCTGGTTGGGTGTGGTGACTCTAGCCTTTAGTTGTAGCACTGGAAGAGGCAGGCAGATCTCGAGAGAGTTCAAGGCCAGCCTGGTCTACATGAATTCTTGGACAGCCAGCCAAGCCAGTAGCTGCTGGGAGAAAGGCAGACAAATAATCCTAGAACAAAAATTTCAAAATACATGATGTTATCTGTTGTTCTGTGATTGTACTAACAGGAAATGAAGAAAGGTAAATTGGTGAAGTAATTTAAAATTTAATAGTTGAATAACAGACACATTTTCTGAATCATCCTTCCCTTTCCCCCAAAAGAGATAGTTAAACTTAGAAGCTTGACTCAGTTTGCAACATTAATTTCTTTATCTTTTATGTGGAATGAGTCGTAAAAAACAATTAGAATAAAACAAGCTAAATAGTATTAAATTTAACCCACGATTCTTTGTAAACTGATTCATCTGTCCAGCTTAATTTTATCAACTCAAAATAATTTAGACAATTATAAACGCAGAGAATTTACAAATCCCATGTACCATGCATGCTTTATATTTAACATATTAACAAGAGTTGTATTTCATAGGTGTTTTAGTTTCATAGTATTGTTTTCTTAGTGATGGGATTGAGCCCAGGACTTCTTGTGTCAGACAAGAACTCTGCTACTGAGTTTTAATTTTTTGGCTGCATCCCCAAATCCCTTACATGCTTCTAAAAAATGAGATGTAACTAATATGACTAGTCTCCAAACTTGTATTTCTTTTATTTAAATGTTTCCTTTACTTAAGCAGATAATGAACCAAGTGTAACACATTTTTACAAAACAAGTACTTTATCAGCTCTCCTAGCATTTGAACCACCGAAAGCCTTGTACTTACTCCTAGCTCTTGGGAGGGTACAGGCAGGACATCAGAGTAGTTTAAGTCAGCCTAAGCTCCATGGGACCATTTCTCTACATAGCTAAATACTACCATCCAAGTCAAGCATTTTCTCACACACACACACACACACACACACACACACACACACACACTCACACACTCACACACTCACTCACAGGCACCCTGGGCGTCGTGTATATAAGGTGTACGAGGCCTGAACCTAATTGCGGAATAATTGACAGCGTGCCTTCGTGTGATTGGTCCTTTCCGCCTTTTACCTGTCTTTTGCCCTCACCTCTTGGATCCTATCAGAGCTGACACTCGACCTCAGGCTTCAGAGTTCTTTGACCATACTATCGCAGCAAAGGCTTATTGGGGTGTAGCAACTGCTCACATACCCTTGCTGAAGAAAGCCCACCTGGCTAGTGATGGGTTAAAAGTCTGGGGTTCACATGTTGCCCTGTCACAGATGTAGGTGTCCATTGTGTCTGGCCGCAGTTACAGTTGTGTACTCCTTACTCGGAGTACTTGTCCCTAGAAGTAGTCTGCATGTCAGATTTTTTCCCCCCAGAATTTTGTGATATTTGTATAAATATGATGAGATATGAGGAGAAGAATGAGGTCTAAATACAAAATTAATCTATACTTGATAAGTGCACACACATAATTTATGTAGTTAGGAGATATTTTTAATTTTTTTATCTTTGACAGCTTCATACATGTAAATAATAATTGTTACCCTCCATTATACTCTCACCCCTCTCCCTCCCACTATGCCCCTTCCTCCCAAGTTTACTGGGGGTTTACAAGGTTAGAGTTCATGACCATCTCTCGTCCGAAAGCATGGCAGCAGGCACGGATGGTGCTGGAATAGTAGCTGAGAGCTCACATCATAGTCTACAAGCAGGAAGGAGAGAGTTAACCGGGAATGTCATTTTAAGAAATCTTAAAGCCCAACCTCAGTGACAGGGCTCCCTCAACAAGGGACCAAATATTCAGACTTGGGAGCCTATGGCGCCATTGTCATTCAGACTGCCACAGGTCTCATGAGCCCCTCTCCCACACATGATGCGGGGAATGTCCATCCCATTTTGTATAGTTTGTAAAGGTAACCACAGCCTGAAGATTCCTTTTCTACAATATTCTTTGAACAATGTGCAGTGTCCCGGTGTTTAATCCCCTGGAACTGGGGTTCAGAGGCTTGCGAGCCTGTGTGTGAATGCTGGGTCCCCTGGAACTGGGGTTCAGAGGCTTGCGAGCCTGTGTGAATGCTGGGTCCTTTACAAGAGCACCACGTGCTCTTCACCACTGAGTACCTTAGAGTCTCTGCCTTGACCATGGTGTGAAGATAAATAGGACAGTTTCAACTTGTGCTGTCTTGTTAGAGGGGTCAGAGTAAAGACAACAGGTGACAGAACAAGGGTGAAGATGCTCAGAGCCCCAGAGGATGCCTGGGAAAGGAAAGGAGCCTGGCTTACTATGGATAGTTAGGGTAGTTTGGGGGTTTTTTTTTGTTTTGTTTTGTTTTGCTTTTTTGTTTTTTGTTTTGTTTTGTTTTGTTTGTTTGTTTTTCGAGACAGGGTTTCTCTGTATTGATCTAACCTGTCCTGGAACTCGCTCTGTAGACCAGACTGGCCTCAAACTCACAGAGATCCACCTGTCTCTGCCTCCCGAGTACTGGGACTAAAGGCGTGTGCCACCAACTACCCAGCTAGGGTAGTTCTTTGTTTTGATTAATGGGTGGGTTATATAATTATTTCTCTGCTGTGCATGCCCTTTCCCATGATGCATCTGATTTGGAGCCTGTCCATTCCCCCAATTATGCATAGGCATAAGATGGTAAATAGAGATTCTCCCTAAAAGGTTACAAGATGGTGCAGCTTACTGTACATGCACTCAAAACTAGTTTAAGCCTGTTTGGCCCTTCTAATTGTCATACCTGGTACACTGGAATTAATTTTGAATAGAAACTGTAAATTTGGTTGTTACCAGGAGCTTGGAAAGTACACCATTGTTCAGAGATGACAGACCATGTAACCCATGCAAATGGGAGACTGTGTACCTAGGTTCCTAGGTACATTGTTTGGAGTGGCTCCGTATGCTTAGTATGTACAAGTACAGGAAGCAGGCTGCCAAGTACTTTATTCCAAGGGTTTGTGAATAAGCCAAAACTAAATAGGGTCTCCAACTAAGCTCTCTCCTATGATTTTTACCTGACTTCACAATCAGTCCTCAAGACATCTCAGATTTTGGATTCTACATATTTATATTAAGGATGCTCAATTTGTATTAGCATTCCCCTCATTGTTCTTGTTCTTAAAGGAGACAATCATCTTCATGTTTTAGTTAAAGTAGGATTGCATCATGTGTGGAAGTATTAGGCTTACACTTTTCTCAGAGGAATTCTGAATACAAAAATAACAGCTGATCAGGATGATGCAACCATTGTCACTGGCCTCTCTCTCTCTCTCTCTCTCTCTCTCTCTCTCTCTCTCTCTCTCTCTCTCTCTCTCTCTCTCTCTCTCTAAGTCAGGGTCCGCCGTATAGCGTTGTTTGGCATGTGGAACTCATGTAGGCCAGGCTAGCCTCAGACATATCTGCCAGCTTGTACACCCCGAGTGCTGGCATTATTTATAATGGTCTTGTGAAGAATGGTCGGCTAAGAAAAGTTTTTGCTGCAGTGGTGGTTGCTCTATAGAAACTGGATTTTGGCCTTCCTCTAAGAGCTGAGGATGACTTTTTGTACCTGCCGCCTCAGACAGCTGCTCTCCAGTGTAGAGCAACACTTGTGAACCAGTCTTTAGAAACTGCTGCTCACCCCTTCCCCACAACTCCTCAGATAATCTCGTTCTAAGTGATGGTGATAGCAATTAACATTCACCGTGCTGAGCCTGTGCCAGGCAGTGTTCTAAGCGCCTCATGTGTTAACTAACTTGGTCACCATAATGAGTATAAGAAAGAGATTTTACAGATGACAAAACTGAGGCCTAGTAAGGGGGAGAAACTGCCCCGGCTGCACAGGGAGTTAGTTACGGGATTGGTTATAATGAAGGAGGGCATCTGCTCCAGCCCAGGGCTTCATTCATTGTTCCTGCCCTTTACCCTGGCCCTCTGTTAAGTGAGTTTGTCATTGCCTCAGGCAGAACCCAAGCTCTTTGCCTCTGCTCTTGTTTAATACTGTTGGATTGTTATGGCATTCTCAATACAAAGATGGGAAGATAATGTAAAAGCCAAACCAACATCTAGAACCCAGTAGGCAGCTATGACCAGACCACCGGAACTTACCTGATCTCTGAAGCTAAGCAGGATTGGACGTAGATAGTACATGAATGGAAAACTGAGACAGAGGGATACTGGAAGTCTGTTCTAAGAAAGTGTCAGCATGATTACTCTCCCAAAGGAGGGGAGGGAGAAGCGCACAGGGGAGATCAGTTAGCTCTAGACCTGTCTGGGGTAGTAGACAGACATTCGTAGAAATTAGGGGGAAAGGGTTGGCATGAAATAGAAAGTGGAGTGGGGAAGTGTGTTTGATCCCGAGTCAGAAGGCCTGTGTTCAGTGAGCATCCAGTTCCAAAGCCATGCCTAAGCACTGGAAAGCGGTTATCCCTTTTAAAGCCATTTCTGACCAAGTACTCGTTTGATGTGTGATTTTATATTAGGTTGGAATGCTGCACCAGGGATTGAAGCAGATCCTGCAGCGTGTCAGCCAGTGCTCTGCCATTGAGTTTCTTTAAGTCATGGCCAGTGTCAATGGATGCTTTATTATTCCCATTGCCCTTTCTGATGCCCTGCTGAGCTAGCTTAATGCAAAGAGCTGTTTTCCTGCCTTCGTTCCTAATGTCTGGAGAAGGTGTTTAAAACTTTGTGGTACTGACTAAAGTTAAGAATATACTATTTGACTACTCTAGCCAGTAATAGTGATGTAAAATCATCTGAAAATGTATGCTTTCTACTATTGCAACAACAGTCTTGTTTCTCCTAAGGAGCAGCGTGGGGAGGGGGGGAATTAACACCCTGGCTCTGACCAAGCACACTTGCTGAGCAAGGTTTCCAGGCTGCATGCAGCTTCTTAATCTGATTTCCACAGCACGGCTTGCAACGGGATGAATATGTCTTTAAATGGCTTGATATTTTCTGGGCCTGTTGGCTTTAGAATTACAATCTTAGCAAAATCTCTGGTGCTGTTCTAAATGACAGAGGTGCCACCATTGTGGATCTTTCATCAGGGCACAACAGAGTCATGAGGTTGGCTTTGCAGGATGATAAAATGGATATGCTCGGGACAAAAGAAACTTGTCCAGCTGCTTTTTATGAAGCCTAGACAATGAGGGAGCCTGGTGCCTTGAATCAAAAGTTGGAATTGATGGGTACATCTTGGTCTGCTGTTGCAGGGCACAGGCCTTAAAGAGAACAGTGTGCTCCAACCTCTTGCTTTTCCCCATCATTCTCTACTGTGAAGTGGGGAAAATCTTATGATAGCCAGGTGATGTGGGGCACACCTTTAATCCCAGCACTCCTGAGTCAGAGGCAGGCTGATCTCTGTGAGTTTGAGGCCAGCCTGGTCTACAGAGCTATTTTCCAGGACAGACTCCACCCAAAGCCTCACAGAGAAACCCTGTCTCGGAAGAAAAACACAACAAAACAAAACAAAAAAAAAAAAACCAAAAAGGAACACCATATTTTTATCTGCTTGCAGCCCTTTTTGGAAAGGTTACTGAGCTTACAGCCAGATGGTAGTGATCATCGACCTTAATCCCAGCACTTGGGAGGCAGAGGCTAGTGGATCATTTGAGTTTGAGGACAGCCAGTGATACACAGAGAAACCCTGTGAAAAACCAAAACAGAAAAGAAAAAATATATATGATCATATACCCAAGAGAAATTTAAACATACATCTGCCTAAAACTGCACACAAATGTCAGAGCAACTTTTTCTTAAACATTTCATTTAACTTATGTGCATTGCTGTGAGGGCACCAGATCTCCTGGACTGGATTACAGACAGGTGTGAGCTGCCACGTGGGTGCTGGGAATAGAACCTGGGTCCTCTGGAAGAGCAGCCAGTGCTCTTAACCACGGAGCCATGTCTGCAGCCCCACCCCACACAACAGCTTTTTTTTTTTTTTTTTTTTTTTAAATGAAATTAGGGGAAAGAAAGAAAAAAGTGATGGTCCAGATGGCCAGCTGTGAACAGACAGTATTAAGTTTGTGTCTAGACCTTCCAGTGTCACTTAGCTATTGAAGGGATGAACTCCGGTCAAATGTAACATGAGCCTTGAAACTGCAAAGGCTCCTACCAGTCAGTGTCCTCCAGAGAAACGGACAAGTGGGAATGATTTGAGGGGATTATTTGTGCGGCTGGCAAGTCCAGAATTGGTTTGGAAGGCCAGTCAGCCTGGTGTTAATGCCATCATCTTGGGGTAATTTCTCTGCAGACCCCCAAGAACTTAAGTCATTGAACTAAGTAGGGGACCATAGATCATGGAAGTTAATCTGACTTCAGATTTTAACAAATCAGTAAAATTCTTTCAGGCAGCATAAGAGTAGCGCCTGGCTACATAGTTTGGTACTGCAGCCACACAAGCACACAAAAGGTGACTGTCATAGCCACACTGCAAGATTTCATTTCCATTGAATGTGTAGAAAGACCCATCAATTGATACGTGATTTTTTTTGACATGGCTACACCATTCTGAAAACCAATGATGTGGAACTCATCATTGTGGAACTGCCTGTGCGCTGTGTGTGTTAGTTAACGTGGATCAAGTGCCATATATTCACGGTAGTATTTCTGTAGAGAAAGAGCTCTCTATTCAGTTGATAAAGATGTGGACTAATTAAGGGATCTGACTGTGTCCTAGCCTGGGTGACTAGAAAACCATCGGAACTGTCTTGGGATTCCTCTGTCGGGGTGAATCAGCTGTCAACACCGCCATCATGCAGGATTTTCCGGTTGGATGAGGACGGCCTGCCTGCCTGCCTGCTTGGCCAGCTCCTTTTTTAGTTGACTGATTTAGTTGGAACTTGACCGTGTTTCAAGATACATTGTGTTTGGCAGCCCTGCACCAATCAGATCCTTTGGCTTTCCTCCAAGTTTGTCAGTTATGGGAGGGCATTGGGGTTGACAAATTGTCATACACAGTATGGGGAAGCATTGAAGTTGGCAGACGGCTGGCTTTCCCACAAAGATGACTTTCCTGTCATAAAAGGGGGGTGTGTCTCAAATAACAGGGACACGTTAAGATTCTTGTTTTCAGGGGTGGAGTGTATTCCAGTAGTAGAGTGCCTGGCATGTGTGAGACACCTTGTATCTTCTTCAGCTCTGTAATTAAAAGAAAAAATTGCTGGCCCATAAATTTTGTCGATGGTCCCAGACATGGGGGTTAGCTGCTTATTATCTTCTTTAATAGTAGATACTTAAGAAATTGAGATATTTTTCTTTCAGGGTTTAATCATTCTGTTTTAGTCATTTTTTTTTTTTCTCTATGCAGTTACTTAAAAATCATCAGAGTCCAGGAAATACCATCTGAGCCTGGGCAATATTAGTGATCTCAGTAATTCAGAAACCAATTTGAAGGAACTTGTGTAGCAAATTTATATTTCATGAACTTAAATGCTACGTTTAAATCAGAGAAGAGTCTTGCCCTTCGTTTGGATTTCTTGTTTTTCTTTCCCTTCTCTCTTCTCTCCCTCATTTTCTTTCTGTATTTTCTGCAATACTGAGGATTGAACTCAAAGGTGGTATATATTAATCAAGTACTCTACCACTGAGCCACGCAGCCCAGCCCAGCCCACACAGACTTATAATAACGTTGAAATGCTTATAGCTTTTATTCTGCTTTTATTTTTAGAAACGGTATAGTTTGGCAGTGGGGCCTCCCAAGAAAGACCCAAAAGTTAAAGGTGTCCAGTCGGCAGCCGTGCAAGCTTTCCTTAGGAGGAAGGAAGAGGAGCTCAGACGGAAAGGTATGTACTCGGGCCTCTTGGTCTCAGCATCTGCTACCAAACCCATCTTAGACTTAGTATTTGTAAAAGTATCGTAACGGGCTAGTAAATTTGGGGATGATGTATATGTGTCTCTGGGTTAACTTTATGGGTGTGTGTGTGTGTGTGTGTGTGTTCATAGGTTGGCTATGTGTGTTGTTTTATCTACACCCATCCATCCCACCCACCCCCAAGGCTTTGTGCAGCTGGCATAGTGATATCACTGTCCTCTCCAGTATTCACCAGACTGAGGCAAGATGATTCCTTGAGCTCAGGAGCTTCAGAGCAGCCTGGACCACACAGCAACATAGCAAGGCCTTATCTCTTGAAGGGAGGAGGGGAGAGGTGAAAAGGCCCAGTGTAGCAGCCACGTAGCGTTACATACCAAGCGTCCTGACATTGTTTTAGGCACTCAGATTCATCCTTAGCAACTGGGGTGAGTGCCGGTGTTCCGTTGACGAAGTGTGCATTTATGAGCCATTTTTACATTTAAAGCAAAGTCCCTTCCTTGCTCAGTCATAAAGAGAAGCTCATACATGACCCACTTGTGCAAGAATTTCTCGTGTTGTTAGGTGACTTCCTCATTGGAGCCCTGGCTGTCCCTTGTCTGTGTTTTGGCTGTGGACTGGTGTCACAGGAGCTAGCTACCCTGAGACTGTTGAAACAATGCATCCTTGTTTTGTCCCTTTCAGCCTTAGAAGAGAAGAGGAAGAAAGAAGAGCTAGTGAAGAAACGAATCGAGCTCAAGCATGACAAGAAAGCCAGAGCCATGGCCAAGAGGACAAAGGACAATTTCCATGGCTATGATGGCATTCCTCTTGAGGAAAAGTCAAAGAAGAGGCAGACAGCGGAAAACCAGCTCTACCAGGGGACCGACCAGGAGTGTGAGGCGGGGGAGGAAGACTTCCCAGACTACGGTCAGGCTGAGTTGGAGCAGGAGTGGGAGGAGGAGCCAGAGCCTCCCAAAGCTGAAAGCAAACCAAAGCCCCCCCTTAGAAGTGCCCCTCCGCCTATGAACTTCACTGACTTGCTGAGGCTAGCCGAGAAGAAGCAGTTTGAGCCGGTGGAGATGAAGGTGGTGAAAAAATCAGAAGAGCGGCCCATGACGGCAGAAGAGCTTAGGGAGCGGGAGTTTCTGGAACGAAAGCATAGGAAGAAGAAACCGGAAGCGGAAGCCAAACTACCTCCACCTGTGTCCAGAAGGGCCCCGCCCTCTCAGAAAGACAGCACGAAGCTCAGCAAGGGGTCTGGGGACAGGCAGCTCTCTTCCAAAGGATTGCCCTTTTCTCACGCTGAGAAGAAGTCCAGACCCAGCACGGCCAACGAGAAACAAGTACCTTTGTCTACATCCAAACCCATGCCCGGGGAGAGGACCAAGGCGGGACCTGGCAGTAGCTCCCAACCCTCCCTCAGGGAGGGTCACAACAGGCCTGTCTTCAATGGCGCTGGGAAGCCCCACCCCAGCACCTGCTCGCCAAGTGTCCCAAAGACTTCTGCTAGTGGGACTCAGAGACCCTCTTCTGAGCTCAGAGCCAAAAAACCTCTTCCTTCTCATCCCAGCCATTCCAAGCCTGGGCCCACCGTTCCCTCACACAACAAAGCTAAGAGTTCAGGTATCAGACAGCCAGGCAGTCACTCTGGCACTCCTGGGCGGCCTAGCCCAGGCACAGCTGGGCCCACACTTAGTTCTGGCGCTGTGCCTAGGCGCCCGAATGGCAGCTCCAGCTCAGGACCTGAGCAATCTGTCAGTGGGATCAGAAAGCTGGCCAGCAATTCACATCCTTCTGGACGGACAGTCAATGGCACAAATGGCCCTGGACGGCCTGGGAGCAGCTCAGCTGGCCCTGGGCGACCCGTTAGCGGCCCCAGTGGTTCTGGAAGACCTGTAAGCAGTTCTGGAGGTCCTGGGCGGCCTGTCAACAGTCCACATGACATTCGACGACCAATGAGCAGCCTCGGCTCCTCTGGACGGGCAGTCAGTGGCCCTGGGAGATCTGTAAGTGGTTCTGTGCCAGCGGGGCGAACTGCCAGTTCAGGTCCTGGAAGACCCGTGAGCAGCTTAGGACCCGGACGACCAGTTAGTAGCCCAGGCCTCCCCGTAAAACCCAAGTGCACTGTCGTCTCAGAAACAATTTCTTCAAAGAATATCATTAGTCGATCAAGCAATGGACAGATAAATGGAACGAAGCCTTTCCTGTCTGGCTACAGACCTGCGCAAGGTAAACTTGGCCTTTATCCTAAAGAGTGCATCACCAGCCCGTCGGGAAAGTACCTAGCTTTCTATGACCAGGGGCGCTGCGACCACTTCCACAGGCCCTGCAGTGTACTCACAGTAAACAGTAGAAAAGAGGCTTACCTAGGTCCCGTCGTTCATAACCCCACCCTGTCCCTCGCGTGGCAGGCGATGCGGTGGGTGGGATCGTATTTTACACGAATACCACAGGACTCAAAGATGAGGGGATGATTATGAGCTTGGCGCCGTGGTGCTCCGTTCATTACGCGCGTGGTCCCTAACGGGACCTACCGTGTCCCGGCAGCTCTTTAAGACTGTCCTGAGTTGTGTTCCTTTAATAGGCAGCGTGGAGAGCCTTGTCACTGGTTCAGTCATTGATGGCCCCACCAGCTGCTTGCTGTGTGCTGCATGCTGCTCCGACACTTGTTAAAGTATTTGTTGGAGTCCATAGAGAGTAAAAAGAAACCGATACCCAACCCCTTCTTTAGATTTCAGAGACTAGAAGGTTGTTCTCAGGCCCTGGCCTGGAGCTCACTGTACAGCTGAGGGTGACCTCTGATGTCGGATCCATCTCTAGCTCCTGAGTGCTGGGACTACAAGTGTGTGCCGCCCCGCTGCTGTGCTGCAGAGCTGAGCTCCAAGCCCAGGGCCTCTCTGCTGAGCTGCATCCCCAGGTCTTTGGTTGCTGCTGTTTACCCAGCAGAAATAGGATAACGAGTTTTTCTCGCAATTATGCTTTTAACTGACTTTGAGCAATTATAATTCTGAAAACGTTTTATGCTTGGGGCTTTTTCTTTTCTAAGGCATGGGTCTGGCTAATTTTCCCAGAGCTTCTTCAAACTCCTGGCTCAAACTCCAAGCCCAGACAGCTGTAGCTACAGGCATGTGCAGGGTTTTGATTTTTTTTTTTTTTTTTTTAAGAGAAATACAGGAAAAATAGGGAGCTGCTTTCGGTGTTTTTATTTGGTAAAATTAATGATTCTGTGGCAGTTTGTAACTTAACTCAGTTTCAGAAATCTTACTGATATTTCAAATCCCAGAAGTGTGTATAACTAAACCAAAACCTGTGACAAGGCAGTAAGACATGCATGCCAAGTATGCCCCTTCTGATAGTTACCCAGCAGGGATGGTGCAGGCTGCGCGGGAGCCAGCCGTATGTTCTGCTTTCATGGGTGCCATCTATTTTGTTTTTTCTAGACAGGGTTTCTTTATGTAGCTCTGGCTGTCCTGGAACTCGCTCTGTAGACCAGGCTGGTCTTGAACTCACAGAGGTCTGCCTGCCTTTGCCTCTGCCGCCCCAGTGCTGGGGATTAGAGGCGTGGGCCATCACTGTCACCCAGCCAGGGGTGACATCTTAATGTCTGTTTCTCTGAATCCCAGGTGACATAGCCCCCTGCAAGAAATGCTTTGCCATATAATGTCCTTATAAATCATGGCTTTTGTATGTAGGTCCTCAAAGGCTCCCCTTCCCTACTGGCTACAAAAGGCCTCGAGGGTATGAAGATGATGATGATGATGATGATGATGAATATGACTCAGAAATGGATGATTTCATCGAAGATGAAGGAGAACCTCAGGAAGAAATATCCAAGCATATTCGGGAAATCTTTGGCTATGACCGAAAAAAGTAAGCTGAAGATTTACCTGAGTATCAACTTTTTATCATTTACAGGAGAGAAGCATCAACAGTGGAGGCATTGCATGCGTAGTTAGAAACCTTTGGGTGGTGAGGGCCCTGAAAGGATTCAGTCTTCGAGCCGGTGCTGACTAGTTTTTAATGTCAATTTAGCATTAGAGTCATTTGGGAAGAGAGAACTTGAATTGAGGAAAATGTCCCCTGCCAGACTGACCTCTGGGCAAGCCTGTGGTGCACATTCCTGATGGGTGGTTGACTTGGGAGGGCCCCAGCATGCTTTTGGGCAGCCTAGAGGTCCTGGGTGCTGTGAGAAAGCAGGCTGAGCCAGGTGTGGTGGCACACGCCTTTAATCCCAGCACTCGGGAGGTAGAGGCAGGCGGATCTGAGTTCCAGGACAGCCAGGGCTACGCAGAGAAACCCTGCCTCAAAAAAGGAAGAAGGGAGAGAGAGAGACAGAGACGGAGGGCGGGCGGGCGGGCGGGCGGGCGGGCTTGGTAAGCCAGTAAGCAGCCTCTGCATCCCTTCTGCCCACTAGCTCTTGACCTGCCATCCCTGGATAATGGACTTGTAAGCTGTATGATAAAATAAACCCTTCCCGTCCTGGGTTGGTTTTGGTTGCAGCAATAGAAACCTTAACTAAAATAGTGCGGGTCATAGTTTCTAATGAATTCAGGGTGTTTTGTGAGTGAAGCAGGCCTACAGCTTCATGTTGAAGAAATAGATGGACTTTGAAGTCAGTCATTCACAGAGCACAATAAAAGTCACCCTGATATGACACCGCTCTTGTTTGGGGGACGCTCTGCTCCCCTGAGTGTGGAAGCTGGTGACCAGTATGGGACCATCACCATCACTGATGTGCCTAGGAGCTTATTAAAACCGCAGGCTCTCGGGCTTCAGCCTTAGTCCTACGGACTGCACATCTGCTTTATAAAGCCCCCAGATAAGGGTGTGTATGTTTTAAAAGTCTGTGACCCATTAATGTAAAGAAACAAAGCTTCACCATGTAATGTCTTTACTGCAAAACCAGTTTCTACCAATTGTATGTCCATCTCCCAAACAAGGTGGGAGGAATCCTAAAACTGAGCGGTTTAGTTGTAAGCATATTTGGCTTTTTGTTTGTCTTAATAAGAGGCTGTAGCGCTTTAAGAAAATTGAACTTCTGTTCATTTTTTACTTTGCTTTCTTGCCAGGTACAAAGACGAAAGTGATTATGCCTTACGTTACATGGAGAGCAGCTGGAAGGAGCAGCAGAAGGAGGAAGCCAAGAGGTGAGCAGGAGAGTTGGTGCATCATGTAAAAATGTGCTAAAAAGCCTGCAGCTGTAGGGTTTGGGGTGGGGGCTGGAGCACAGAGGCCTCTGGATGACAGTGCTGCTGTCTGGCTATGAAGGCCTCAGACGGGTCCCTTTGCTTGTCTAAGGGCTTCCCATTTGTGGAATGAGAATATGGCTTTACTCATCGAAGCACTGTAGAGATAGGACAGTATGTAGCCACGGTGCTTGTGGTTCTCAGTAAAATGAGAGGTCTCTGAGTCTGCTGTGTTTGTTTGTTTGCCCGTCAGACTTGTCTCAGTCTTGGAACTCGTGGTTTCATTTGATTCCCTCCACCACCTTCTTGTTTAGCTGCCCAGTCATGAGACCCTGAGAGTTTCTTGGGTAGGGCCAATAAATGATGACTTTGCTTATAGTGTTAATAATTTCCTATTATAGAGGAATAATCCACACCTCAGTTCCAACACAAAACAGCCTTCTTTCTTTTGACCCTCCTTCCTGTAACTATGTAAAATGTCAAAATAAGTGTTAAGAAAGAAGAATCTGGATTGTTAGTAATGGATTGAGTGTGTCCCGAGTTGTACACTCTAGGCTGTGTGTGGGGGTCAGTTCTTTATGTGTGCGCTAAGGATCAAACTCAGATCCTGAGGTGTCATTGCTTGTAAATGTTTTTGAGAAAGATGGAAAGATAGCTCAGTGCTTAAGGAGAACTGGCCTCAGTTCCCAACACGCACATGAGGTACCCGAAACCGCCTGTGACTCCAGCTTCCTGCAGTCTGCCCTCTTCTGGCCCAGACAGGCGCCTGAACTCACCTGCACATACCTACACCTATTTTAAATTATTTTAAATTATTTTAAAAGGGGGGGGGGCCTCCTCTACGTCGTCCTGGCTGTCCTGGAACTCCGTATGAACCAGTCTGGCCTGGAAGTCAGAGATCAGCCTCCCGAGCACTGGGGCTACAGGCACACACCACCTTGCCCGGCTGCACAATCTTTTCTCCCCCTTTTTTCAATGTGAGGTAAATTATACCACTTCACATGTAGATATTAAGGCTTTTTTTGTCATTCTCATTGTAAAGTCTTTGTGTCTGTGACCCTGTTTTAGATTGTGCGTTACATATGTATGCAAACCTCCTGTTACATGAGCCCTGTTACAGTGGTTATTTCATGTGCATTAACAAACATCCTTTAAAACAATTTCTCTGTAGTTTAAGACTAGGTATGCAAGAGGACTTAGAGGAGATGAGGCGTGAAGAGGAAGAAATGAAACGTCGGAAGGCCAAGAAGCTGAAGCGACATTAGCTGCTGCTGCTGCTGTGTCTGTGGATTCCGGGACGCTTCTGCAAGGGTTTCCTGCCTTGACACTGAGCACGCCCCTTCTCAGTTTAGATTTCTGTGCGGGCACTGGAGAGGAAGGGATGAGGAATGCCGCTGTCATTTGAGTGAGCAGTGTTTTCAGATAGTCCAGGGTGGAATCTGTAATCCAGATGATACGCTGCTTGCCTGCGCTGATGAGTTCACCGTTCACAGGGCTGGCTTTGACCCTGATGAGCTATGCACGCCAATGCGGGGCCAGTCACCAGTCCGCTGGTCTTTTATTGTTCCTTTGCTACTTTAAAAAGGAGAAAAAGATTGAAGTGTGACTTGTCCTCATGAAGGGCCCGGCCCCTGTGAATGCTGCCAGCAATAAAGTGGCCTGTCCCAGTCTGTTTGAATTGAAAACCCAGGAAAGGGTAGGCCTTGTAGTTATTACATGGTTGCCATCTTTGTGACTTTGACATACAACATACAATTGTATTGTATTCAGCATTATTTGTGGACTGGATGCTAAGCATTCTTAATTTATATGATTAGGTAATAAAATTTTTCTAAGTTAAAACACAAACTTTGCCAGAACAAGAAATATTCTTTCCCAGTTTTCCTCTCAGGCTTTTCCTGTCATATTAACCTTAGTATGAAGTGGATGAGGGCCCTTACAACATATTGTGTTGTTTTGTTTTTGTCTTTTTTTTTTTAATTCCTTTTTATGTTAAAGTTATTCAAATATTAGGTTTGAAAGAATAATAGTTTAAAAATCAACAAGTGGCATCTGTTGTGGCCCCTGTGCTTTATTCCCCCCATTATAAAAGATATTTTGGGACCCTAAAGTGCCCCTGTACCTCTTGATGTTAATAACATTGCTTCATTTTTAGCTTAAATTTCTTAGAAAATGTTAATGACCAAAAAGCCAAAAGCTAAGTATTTAGTATATCAAGAGTACCACCTTCTGTGTCCGTATTGCACTTTTATTTCTAACTATGCACTGTGACGAGACATATTTCCCTGTTGTTGGTGTTTTACTGAGCTGTGAGACTTCCTCAAGTTCTGTCCTTCCTAAAGTCAGACCTATAGATTTTATGTCAATTAAGGCGAGAGTCCATCTAGGCTGATCTAGGGTCTGGCTGGAAGGAAGCCGTGTCTCAAGGACAGTCAACAACAGAAAATGAAATAGTATGCTAGAGACCCGAGGGCCGGGGCAGTCAGAATTCAGTTTGTGGGAATTCCACCATTAATCTGGCTGTCTTCCGCTGTTAAGCCATGAGAGATGGGGCGCTGGAGAGGCTGTCCTACAAAGAACTCTTACTTTCCAACAGGCCTAGACTCCATGTATTTTGTCTATGCTGACCTCATTCTTTAAGCTTGAGTATTACGAGTGATTATTTTTAGCCTTCCTTTGTGGGACCATTTGACCCAGTCCTTAAAACTTAATCCCTTTGAATTGAGTTTGAAACTTTTCGAAAGTGCAAGGATTTAATTTTTGAGGTTCTAATATCCTAACTCTCCATGTAGACCTCTGTATACTGGCAGCAGACAGCTGTTGACTCTCCTTTCCCTACCTTGCTGTTGATTTAAAGGGAGTATGATATTCCATTTGGCAAAGTAGTGCATTTCCCCCTCCTTCATGATTTTCTTGGATAACCTTTTTTTCATTATTCATACTTTGGAATTTATAATTGCGGTCAAGGTTTCTGGTGACTGAAAGTACTGTACTCAATTTCAGGGTGCAGCTATTTGCACAGAAAGGAGCCATTATGCTAGATTAAAGTTTCAGAACTTGGTAAAGAATCAGGTTGTAATGTCTGTCGTGTGTGAATGCATTTCTGTAACAGATATGCAACAACTTTTATGTTGGGGAAAAAAAAAACCCACAGGAAAGATTGTAAGTTCAAATCATGTCTTCCATTTTTCTCTTCTGTATTTCCTGACCACTTAGAAACGCTCACAGGCCTGTGAAAAGACAAGAGCAGGCTATTCTTTTTTCAAGGTTTACAAATTAAGTGCTTGATTTTTAATGTATGCTCTCCACTGTTTTGATTTTGATTCAATATTTGAAGATGTGCCTTTTATTGGGTGATGTTAATTCTCGAATGTAGTAATGTTTCACAATTGTAATGTTACATGATCATGGGTGTGGCATTCTCTAACAAATTATGTGACAAGAAAGTAGTTTTCATAAAACTCGTGGCTCTGATTGCACAGTCCCACTTGCTAAAGCAAAGGGCACTTTCTTTTAAGGCTACTTCAGAACTGGTCTTTGTGCTTTCTCTATGCTCTGGATGCAGTCATGTCCACATGTCATGGGCAGCCCTCTGTGTACCGAGAGGAAGTTCAAAGACTGTTAACAGAAAGTCTAAGGGAACTCGGAATTTCATTTTTGTAATGGTAACCCCCCCCAAGATTTTCTCCAAGAAATAAATTATTTTGTATTTTATAACTTAAAAGCAGCTAGTAGTACATTTCTGAAATATAGCAGGAGACCAAAACATTTTTGGAAAGAGAATAAATATATGAAGAGAGACTGCTTGTTTTATTTTCAGTGTGCTGAGTAGACTATTTATTTTGTGAGAGGATGTGATGAAATAAACATTCAGGTGTTCGGTGTATGATTAAGAGTGGAATATAGATTTCTTTGGAGTTATTAAATCCACAGTGTCTTTTACATAATGGACAAATCAAATGTAAAAGAAGAAAATTCTGACATAGTTTAGCTTGTTTTCTGGTGCTGTTGACTTGCAGAAGAATATACTTTTGCAAATACAGGTGAATGTTTTGCAGTTTATGTATATAAGAAATTGTAGGCATTAAAATATTTTATTGATATTTTTTACTGGTTTTTTCATTTATTGATGAAAACTTGAAGCTACTCCTTCTCCGCCTGGAGCACTGCCCCTGTGACTCGTTAGGTTCAGAAGTCAGGCTTGTCCCCACATCCTTCCCCCAGCTAGAGTGCCATTGCTTACAAAACATCAAGTTTACAAACACTGGAAGCGGGTGCTGGAGAGTTAGCATCAGAGCGCTGCCGCTCTTACAGGGCACTCCGGTCCAATTCCCAGCGCCTGCCTGCCTGCCTGCCTGCCTGCATGGTAGCTCACAACCAACCTCGATGCCAATCCCAGGGCATCTGACACCGTGTCCCGACCTCCGCTGGTACCAAGCATGCAGGCAAAACATAAAATAATAACCGAAAGTGGTTAGAGCAATGAAATCTAGCTTTGTGGCTCAGGGTTTTGAAAGTTTATTGAAATGAAATTTCCTCTTGTCAGAATTATCAGGTTCAAATCCCCTATAACAAAATAAGTTTGAGGAGCTGGAGAAATGGCTCAGTGGTGAGAGCATTCGGTACCACTATGAAGACGGGAATAGCATGTAGAGCCACACACACACACACACACACACACACACACACACACACACGACAAAGTGAGCACCCAGCTCCAAGAGTGGCAGAGACAGGATTACTGGGGTTTAATGGCTTTCAGTGTAGCCTCCAGTTCAGGAAGAGACTTGGCCTGGAAGGCATAGACAGAGTGATAAGGAAGGATACCCAGGGCATGCCTTGTGGCCTTCCTCAGTATGTGCACTCACAGGAGGGATGGAGGGAGGGAGGGATAGCTGGGGTGGGTGGGTGATGGATGGATTGGGTGGATGATGGATGGATGGATTGGGTGGATGGATGGATGGATGGATGGATGGGTGGATGGGTGGATGGATGATGGATGGATGGGTGGATGATGGATGGATGGGGTGAATGATGGGTGGATGGGGTGGATGATGGATGGATGGGTGGGTGGATGGATGGGAGATAGTGAAAAAACGAGTCCGTAGGAATGCACAGGGGGCTAGTGGACACACCCATGCATACAGAGAACGCAGATAATTCGACCCTCTACAACAAGCTGAGTCTAGGTCATGTGAAAAGTACTAATAGTGTCTAGAGTCCTAAATTAGTAAGAATTGCACTCGTGGATTTTGGACTCATTTTCCTTTCCATGGGAAGGGTAATCTTAGGGGCTAGGGTGATGGATTGCTGTGTAAAGTGCTTGCTGATAAGTGAGTCTGAGTTCAGAGCTGCAGCCCCACATAAAGGGGGGCACGGTAGCATAATCTGTGGGCCCAGCACTTGGCCCTGCAACCATGGGTGAATTTCACGGCTCACTGGCTGGCCAGGCTAATACAAATGGCAAACTGCAGGTTCCGTGGCAGACTGTCTCAAAAAATAAGGTGGAGGATGTTAGTTAACACCACACACTGACCTTTGGTCTCCATGCAGGTGAGCGCACAAATTCACAGCATAATTCTTGGTGCAAATGGTAAGAACGCCAAATAAAGAGTTTTCTGTGCAATAAAGGGCTGCTTTGCCGGGCACATCTGTTCTCTTGAAGAGTGGAACCATCAGCCACCAAAATACGTTTCTCCTCCTTTTTACCTCCCCACAGCACCCCACTCATCTAATTTTCAGAGGGTGTAAGATCCCAGAGCTCAGATTCCTGACTTACTGCTTATCATATGCTTAGGCTCCCATCCCTGGACTCAAATTCACTGCATCGTGTTGAGAGCTAAGTTAGGTTTGTGTCTACGTATGTTGTCTTCAAAAGGGGGGCTCGGGTTAAGAGCACAACTACCCAAGAGATCTTGGAGAGGTTCTAAGTCCCTTCCCTGCACCCATGCTGGGCAGCTCACAACCACTGTAACAAACTCCAGGGGCATCGGAGGCCTCTCGCCTCTAAGGGCACTTGTGTTGTGATGCACAGACCTACACATATAAACCTATAATTAAACACAATAAAAATAAACCTATGAAAAGAATCATTGGACACCTTCACTTTGCAGGTGAAGGAGATACTCATCCAGCAAGTTTGACCACTGCTTAGCATTTAAGGCATCGGTGTTCCTGGAAAAGTCATGCGCCTGCAGCTCTGTTATGATCAGGTCTGTGTTGGCAAGACATCTGAGCCTCATAGCTTCTCTGTGGTCACTTTAAAATGAGGCAATACCCAGCTTCAGCCGGTTTGCTCAGGGTTAAAGTAACACCTTAGCTCTGGGAGGTGGTGGCACATGCCTTTACTCCCAGCACCTGGGAGGTGAGTTCGAGGCCAGCCTGGTCTACAGAGTGAGTTCTAGGACAGCCAGGACTGTCTTAGGA
This sequence comes from Cricetiscus sungorus, assembly GCA_030556225.1. NCBI lineage: Eukaryota > Metazoa > Chordata > Mammalia > Rodentia > Cricetidae > Cricetiscus > Cricetiscus sungorus. The sequence continues at coordinate 6,561,116 of JANBXA010000732.1, forward strand.
AAAAAAAAAAAAAAAAAAAAAAAAAAAACACTTTAACATCCTGGATTTGACGTATATTATTTGGGAGTTGGGTCTAAAACTCATTACTCATGATTACCCAACAGGGGACAATTTAAGAGTTGTCTTTGCCTTAGAGGCTTCAACAAGCAGGACATGGTCATCACCCGCTCACTCCCACCTGCCAACTCACCCTCTGTCTCTGTCAGGAGAATATTGTCTTTGTTCATCTTAAGAAGTGTGGTAACTACACAGAATATGACAAAATAATGTGCGATTACTTTATGTGAAACCTACAACAGGAACCGTGCAGTCGAGTGGTCCTCACAGCTGCATGACTTCGCCAGGGTCATCTTTGTTTGCTTCCAAAGGGGTCTGGGAAGGAGGGGGAGGGGGGGAAACACATGTTAGGAGGCTCTAGAAGTGCTAGGATGTAGGCCTGAGGACTGAAGGAGGAGCCTGTCTGATCCCGTTACCCTAAACCTCCAATGCTCACCACCTGCCATGCTCAGCGCTGTGGGGACTGACAGCGAAGAGATGTCTGCCACCAGAGCCCCACTTTGGGTTGGTTCGCAGAAGCGGCGAGATGGAGGAAATACTATGGAAGACTAAACATTTTTTAAATGTCTTGTCAGCGCTACACAGACAAGCTTTAACCTCGGGCCACAAATACTCTCAACCTCCAGTCTTTAAATGATAATGAGTATGAGCCGGGTGTTGGTGGCACATGCCTTTAATCCCAGCACTTGGGAGGCAGAGGTAGGTGGATCTCTGTGAGTTCGAGGCCAGCCTGGCCTACAGAGCAAGTTCCAGGACAGGCTCCAAAGCTACACAGAGAAACCCTGTCTCAAAAAACAAACAAAGCCCTGTCTGGAAAACCCAGAAAGTATGTGTAATGTACATGTAAAGTTCACATGGTAGCTGCACGCAGGAGGCCCCTGATAATCTCCGAAGTCAGGAGGTGGAGGACAACCAAGGCGGCCTTGGTTGCCTTGCTAGCTCAAGACCATCCTACACTGAGTGAGACATCTGATCTTTAAAAAAGCTCCCAGTTCTGAGTAGCTAACAGTGGAAGCAAGTTATGTTATGGGAACTTTTCCTCAAATACTAAAGAGAATACTAGGGTTAGACTTTTATGCTTCCTGTATTAATGCCTGGGACTCTTGGGCAGTAAAAAAAGAAGTCAAAAGTCCACTTACCCCTCCTGGGGGATATTTATATCCCTTCCACATCGTTCCTGCAATGAGAACCATCCATAAGACAACGATCATTGTGGGCCTTCTTGGCTGCTGGTGGTGAGGAGCGGTTATTGGAAGGCCTGGTTCTATTCGCAGAGTCCTGGGGATCTGTCTGGATTCATTCCAGACCAGATGGTGGGTGGCCCAGCATTCCAGTTTGCGGTCTAGTCTAAACTAAAATGGCCATTTTGGGAGGCAAAACTCAGACAACAATTATGACATCAGTTCCTGTGACACTGAGGCCTCAGGGTGAGAGCACCAATGGGTTGGCCAGGACATAGGTGCGTTTGGGTGAGAGAAACCTCACAAGGGGGAACCCTCACACCTCTGTTTAGAACCCCAATAAGCTGTTACATGATATGTATTGGCTTAAACTAATCGAGGGCCGAAAGAGACCGTTGTGAATAACGCGTAAGAACCACCCGCGTTTATTGAGGGATTATCACACTAGGTGGACAGCAGCTTAGGCTACTAAGGTGTCTAAAGAAGCAACTTTGCACTTTGTACAATGGAAATCCAGCCCGCATGCTGCCTACACCACCTAGAGCCTCCCTGGGAAAGGACCAGAAGGAAGACATTGGTTGCTTATGATGCTCTTTCACAGCTAGGGGAGCAAGCACAAAATAATCTCAGTGGCTTCGAGTCACATTCTACGACAGTGGCTTGGCCGAACAAGTGTCACGTCTCCCACACACACACCCACACAGTGTGACAGCGTTGAACCAGTGAAACTGAAGGAAATCCAAAAGCCAGCTATGGGCTCCTTACTATCCCTGGGGCTGGGATCCCCTGCCCACTGCAGCACTTTCACCCCAAATCCTTCTGGGTACCAAGAGGACCCAGGTGGCGGTGGAAGATGCCTTTAATCCCAGCACGCAGGAGGCAGAGGCAAGTAAGTAGCTGTCTGTGAGTCTGAGGCGAGCCTCGTATTCAAAGTGAGTTCTAGGACAGCCAGGGCTACACAGAGAAACTCTGTCTCGAAAAACCAAGAGGAAAAAAAAGTAAACTTTCTCTAACAATGGCAACCGCTCTGAAAAACAGATGAAATGGATGAACTGCAGGAAGCCCAGGAGAGGGTTTGCTGAATGGCTATCGCCCTCTGTTTCCAGTGGGAGGAGTGTGAGATGTTCAGAGGTCTGGCCTACACACACACACACACACACACACACACACTCACACACACACACTCACACACACACTCACACACACTCACACACACACACTCACACACACACTCACACACACTCACACACACACACTAACACACACACACTCACACACACACTCACACACACACACACACACACACACACACACACACTCACACACACACACACACACACACACACACTCACAAGAGAGAGAGAGAGAGAGAGAGAGAGAGAGAGAGAGAGAGAGAGAGAGAGAGAGATGGTTGTGTGGTGTTATGCGTACCCGAGGTCCCGGTCACCAATCAATGCTTGCTGATAGGTTCGCATTTCACTTAGTTAAATCTGTAGTTTACTAATATTCACTTGGATCCCCAAATGTGATATTCACAAACATAGTAAATGATAAAACTGACACTCAGAGGATTTAAGCCTCTTGGGTTCACACGGCAAGTCGCAAAGTTGGGTCTTGAGCTCCAGTTTATGTCAACGCTAGTTTCACAAATCCCCAGATGGGGCATTACACGTGCTAACCCTGAAATGATCCGTGTGAGACAGCTACTGACAACTGTGCTGACCGAGCCCGTTAAATAAATGCCTATGCATCTTTCTATCGAGGCCACACCAAGAGTGGCCTTAAGCCCCCAAAATGTCTCTTAGTGCCCAGCTCCAATGTGCAGTGTTTCTAGAGACAGAAGCCACAATTCCACCAGTTGGGGGACGTCACAGTGGTGAAGGATTTGGGGTGGCCTAGTGACATCTGTTCTCCTGCAAAACTCAGCATGTTTTCAAGACAACACGTGACATTTTCTTTGATTTGCACTTTCAAGTTATCTCAGTTTCAGCTTGCACAAACACTGATCATTCTGGTCAATATGTCGGGGTCACTGTCAGGAAGTGTCTCTGGATACGGCTATCATGGCTCTTCCAGGGTAGAAGGTTGAGAATTGTCTAAGTAGGCACAAAATAGAGATATGACAAGACTATAACCCTAACGCTCAGGACGCTAGCCTGAGCTACGTAATGAGCTCCAGGGCAGCTAGGACTACATGGTGAGTCCTTGTCTCAAAAACAGGAAGGGAAAAAAGAAAGGCTGTATTTAGGAAGAGAAAGGAGATGAGGGATAAAAGTGAGAATAAAGAGAAGGGGTTCTGTTACGGTAGGTTCCCCCCTACTCACTTCCTCTTCCTCCTTGTCTCCTAGCCCCGCCTATCTTGCTATCTCATTGGCCACAGGGCTTTATTAACCAGTATGAGAAACATATATACAGAATAACATCTCCCATCAGGGTTCCATGGTCACAGTCTGCTATACGCATGGATATATAGTATAGACTTCAGTATAACTGTTATATGTATGTGTGTGTGATAAAATGGTTTGTACAATTAATATATGCTAACATAAAACAGTGTCTGTCAAAGAATGGAATAAAATGTGGGATTTGTCCAGAAGGAACCCTGTGACGGAGGGCATGGTTATTGACAGGAAACTGACTCTCAGCCTACTTTCCCCAACAGTAACCCCCAGTCCTTTCCCCTGACACACATCTCGCGACAGCCCCCTCCCCGGAGACTGCAGGGTGTCGGAGCAGTCTATGGATGGGACTCAGCCCAGCAGACCTGACTACCCACTCACAGCAGCAGCAGCTCCTCCTCCAAAGCTTGACTCCTTCGTCGGGCCTTGTGGTCCCACACAGGCAACCTCTCTTTCCACCTTAGAGTTGGAGGCTGAGTCAAAAGAAAATTAGAGGTAGACAGGGCCCCACTCACTGACCCCCTGGTAAGTCAGTGTCTCTGTGTGGTGACTTGGAGGGACTACTCAAAGAATAACCCCCCCTGTTCTCCCAAATCAGTGTCCAAAACAGAAAGGGTCCGCTCAAAGAATAACCAACACCCCCCCCCAATCAGTATCCGAAACAGAAACTCTTCGTCTACTTGAGTTGAAACTCTGAAGTTAGGCACTGTGACCAGCAGAACCACAAAACATGCCGTTAAAAAGAAAAAACAAACAAACAAACCTGTAAAAATGCCACAAAGCCTGGATACAAGTGACATTATCCAAGCAGGAAGGCAGCGGGGATATTAAACCCTCCAAAGAAGGATGTCCCAAAGGGATGAGAAGATACTGTCGCATCCTGACTTCCACTCGGTTAAAAACCCTCAACTACCTTTTCCTATATGGTCAGAAATCCCAGATGGGGACATGCGGCTGAGCCAGAGGTAGCGGGGATGCAAGGCTTGTACTCACCATCGCCTCTGGAAATGTACCCATGTAGGATGCAAGCCCAACAAAGAGCATCCAGCCCAGCACGATCATCACTAAAAGAAAAAATAATTTCTGAGGCACAATCACACGGTGAGGAGAGACTGTCCGCCAAGATCTTGACAAAGGAGCGAACTCATGAAACCTTCAGTTGATAGACGTGTCGCATATTAGTTCCATTCTTTGGTTCCAAAGGATCCGAGACTCTCTAATGAAGAAGTCGGAGTCTGGGAAGGCATTGTGACATCACCAGCCCTGTAGCTCGGATTCAATATGCCATAAATACATCCCCCAGGCACCACTAAGTTCGCGTCCATTACTGCACGGCTCTACCGCAAGGTAGGTCCGATTGATGCAACCCCATTTCACTAGTGGGGGAACCAAAGTTCAGAGAGCCCAAATGACTTACACCAGGGGGCACCAGGGTACACTACCATGTGAGAACAGATTTGAGGTGTGCCGCTGTGACAGCAGCCAATGGAACAAACCGAGCGAGGTCCAGGAGAATGTACATCTTTCTTGTTTTATCTTACTGTACTTCATTTTCAGACAGGGTCTCACCTATTCCAGGATGACCTCAAACTTGCTGAATAGGTGACACTGTCCTTGAACCCCCAGCCCATTTCTTCCACCTCCCTCTTATTTTTATTCCTACAGGACCTCTCCTCCTGCCTTTAAGATGGGGTTCTGGGATCAAAAGTGTATCAGATTACTGGGGCTAAAGAGATGGCTCAACAGTTAAGAGCACGGGCTGCTCTTCCAGAAGAAGAGATTTGATTCCTAACATTCAGAGGGTTCCCTTCTGCTTGTAACTCCAATCCCTCTGCCTTCTCAAAAGCACACATGCACACATAAAAACGAATGAATCGTTTATTTCTATTTCATTTGTATCAGTAGGGGAGTTTTGCCCACATGTGTGTCTGTGTATCGCTTCCATTCATTCCGCAGAGGCCGGAAGACAGCATTGCATCCCCTGAAACTGCAGTTAGCAGATTATTGTGAGCCACCATGTGGGTGCTGGGAATTAAACCCAGGTCCTCTGGAAAAACGGGCAGTGCTCTTAACAACTTAGCTAGCTGCCACATCAGCCACAGTGGGGACAGTGTAGCAATGCTGAGAGAAATCTCAATGGCTACCTGTCCAGAGGTTCGCACCACACGTGGTTACGCATCCTGGGGAAAAGTGGCCAGGTCTCTGCCTGCAGGTGCTTGCTTGGCTGGCTGTTTGGAACGGGTGCTAGGTGCATTCTGTGCTATGATAACAATAATGCTTTTGATCATGGGTGTTTTGGTCTGTAGCTCCACTGTTAATTCAGAGAAGCCTAGAGAACACTTAGATGAGTTTCAGGAACTGAAAGAGACACAGACCAGCGATCAGCAGATGGATGTTGCCCTCTGTGTCCTCAATTACAAAACCCACAGTGCCAGTTGTGACTCCAGATGTCAGCCCAAGGCCTGATAAATGATTAGGGTTGAAGCTGTAAAAACTTGCCCGCAATGTGACCCTGCCTGAAAATAGCCCACCCGCAGCAAAGCTGCTGTGGGGTTTACTACAAAACTCTAACTTGTCTTTTGGGGATCTTAGGGCCCCTAAAACAGTGACTATTCTCTAAACTCAGTAAAGCAGAACAAGAGTTCTTATCAATGCTGTTAAAAGTTTCTGATCAGAGACAATGACTTTTCTCAAACCTCAGTAAATCAAACCTCTGGTACGCTGACTACAGGCCGGCCAAAATAAACAGAGGTCCCCGGCTGTGCACTTGCTTAGATGTATTTATGATCTCATGCTTCAAGGGAATGTCTGTAAATCTTTAAACTGCGGCCAAAGATCTGTTCCTTGAACTTTCTGCATAAAAACCCGGTGCTCTGAAGTAAAAAAACCACAGCAATTACAAACCTCAAGTGTGCTTGTGTTTGTCACAGCAAAGCCACTCCTGACCTGGTTATCCGAGTCTCGGTCTCCACGCAGACCCGTTGCAGCTATCTGCCCCAAAAAAATAAATTAAAAATAAAAACCAATCAGATTAAGTTTTCTACTTAACTGTCTTCCAGGCACTCCTCTTTGTTAGTGATGGCTTGAGAAAGAAAGCAGCAGTCCCTGACATATATAATATATATGAGGCTTCACACACACACACACACACACACACACACACACATCAAACTTATTACATAGCCACAGTCAGCATTGACGGAATTTGACCTGTGGCTTCGAGCTGGATCACTCCGTCCTTCTAGTGGACAGAGACATCCCACAGAATACTAACACTAGACAAGGTCCCTGAGACCGTGGTAAAGTGAGACACAACGGGGACACTTGATAGTTTTGCCTAAACAGAGATGACAACAATGAAATACGAGACAGCCCCCTCTCCGCTAAGCCACACTACTGCTGCTGCTCTGCCAGTTGGTGCCTTCTCATCATCCAAGTGTACCCCATCTTACACAGGATCTTCATCGGTAAATTACTCAGTGAAGTGTCTCTGCGCCCAACGGCACACAGCCCACAGGGAGCCCCCTTTTCACTAAGTGACCAAATCCTGTAACAGAATTCGAACGCTTCACTCACCATCTCCCTGAGCTATACCAATGCCCCTCACCAACCTGTTCCCTCACTGTAAGGAGCGGTGAATCCAGTTTCTTAAATACGGTTATGTTCCAGCCGCTGACGGGAACGTCTCCTCAAGCCAGAGTCCTGACAAGTGTCCTGACTTTACCACTGCAGAACTGCCTAGGAGACTGGCTGAAACAGGCTGTCTGGCCGGCTGCTGGGAGCAGAGGTCAGCAACAGATCTAGTGACCTGATTCCCATCTGCAGCATCCAAAACAAGCAGCTTTCTCAGACTTATCCCTAGAGTTTCTGGTTGACTAAGTCTACATCCCTCATGTTAGGTAGGCTCATTTTAGCCATTCTGTAAGACCCTAATTCCGGGGTCCTGATGGGCCGGTGGGAGAGCCCCGAGACACAAACACCAAAACCAGGAGATGCAACAAGCAAGAGGTGTTTATTGAATGAGTTCGCTCGGGTGACAGCAATCTCGGGGAAAGCTGCACACCCCCCAAAGGGTCCAGGCTCCTTTTTATAGAGAAAGACCACAATCAGCATACATGCATGGGGCACAAGGTGACTGATTACAGAGTATGATCTCATGTTTGAGAGATCACCCAGGTGTGACCTGTTCTTCTTTAAAGGATAAACCATAGAATGACTTGGAAAGACCCCAGACTGTCCGTTGGCCAGGAGTGACCCAGACAGGGCTGTTCATCTGGGACCATTTGTTCCAAGGTTGGGGCCTATGTTCTTGTGGTGGGCCAAGACCTGTGAGAAACTTCTTTCATACTCTGGCTTTCTCTTGGCTGTACATTTAGAGCCGTCAGTTATTCCACAAAGGGTTGATGATTCAGTTACTAGCCCTGTTTAACAGCATCAGCCTAGCATATAACCACTAGCCCCATCACTATAGTAATCTTTCTTGTTCTCATAATTCCAGATCTTTCCACCCATGTCCATGCCTGCTCTTTGTGATTTTCTATATTCTGTTTGCAAGAACTATTTTTCTTACCCTTTCCTACATCCTTGCCCTGCAAACTAAAGTCTTTCAATTCCATGATGTGTAAATATTTCAAAACATCATACTAATCACAATAAATGTGTCAACAAATAAGTTCTTCAAAGTTCCCCTAATTTTTTTTATGTTTGTTTTTATCTTATGTGTATGAGTGTTTCAGCTGCTTGCATATGGACCATGAGAGTGCCTGGTGTCTGAGGAGGCTACAAGAGGGCATCATATCCCCTGGCGTGGAAATTGCGAGTTGTTGCGAGCTGCCATGTGAGTGCTGGGAATAGAACCTTGCTCCTCTGCAAGAGCAGCGAACAGCTAAGCCATGTCCACTCCGTGTGTGTGTGAGTGTGAGTGTGTGTGTGTGAGTGTGTGTGAGAGTGTGTGTGTGTGTGTGAGTGTGTGTGTGAGTGTGTGTGAGTGTGTGTGAGTGAGTGTGTGTGTGTGTGAGTGTGTGTGAGTGTGAGTGTGTGTGTGAGTGTGTGTGTGAGTGTGTGAGTGTGTGTGTGAGTGAGTGTGTGTGAGTGTGTGAGTGTGTGTGAGTGTGTGGTGTGAGTGTGAGTGTGTGTGAGTGTGTGTGTGTGTGAGTGTGTGAGTGTGTGTGTGAGTGTGTGTGTGTGAGTGTGTGTGAGTGTGTGTGTGTGTGTGAGTGTGTGTGTGTGTGTGTGTGTGTGTGTGTGT